>JAYJMB010047970.1:0-30146 GCA_036873735.1 Pouteria campechiana
TGGTGGATTCATTGTCATCATGATGCAGCCGCGGTCCTGGGGGAGCCTGTGGAGTTATAAGGATGTTGTGTGGATGAATGGAGAGATATTGGATTGTATAATTTTTACTTTTTTGAATTATAATGAAAAAAATGTATCATAATATGTGATGAATGGTTGTACCTAGGTGGATAACCCTATTTTCAAGGGAGACTCTGTCCAATTTTCTGTAGAAATTAGGTCATATATATATATATCAAAGCAACCCTCCCTGGAGGTGGGAAAATCATGGTATGATCATGTGGATTTATGGTGTAAAATGGAGTAATAGCCCCAGGAGGGCAGGGTGTTACAGCATGTTGGAATCTTTTCTCAGATTTTTAACATTAAAGATTGAATCTAAGATGTTATGTAAATCAATTTGATGTGGAAATTGTAGAAATTCTTGTTCCTTCTTGTTGTGTTTATCAAAATATGAGACTCCATAATGGCCAGTAGAAAGTGTTGTGCTCCATCCTACTGCCACCCAAAATGCATTGTAAAGATCGTCACTAGCAATAGAAATGGCCGCATTGAATCTCACCGATTTTGTTATATAGGAGTAACTGACTAATCAAATGGCAGTTGAATTTTTTATGATGCAACTTGAGAGTAGCTCATCCTTTTTTGGACTCCATTCCTTGGCTTTAGTCATTTATTTTAATACGATTGGTTTCACCAGATTTATTTTAGAATTCGATTTAAGAAATCTTTGTCACAACCTAAACCTTCCCTGCATAATAACCTAGGTGGTGATGCAAATTGATGATCATTATCACTGTGAAATAGGTTTAGAAATTGATTGCCATTTCACCTCATCTGTTTCTTGAAGACTATCCTTCCAGATGTAGGTCATCTATAAAAGAGATTCATTCCAAAAAGCTGCATGTTATAAAATCTCAGAGGCAGAACAATAAAACAAAAGATGACTCTCAAAAGCCTAGCCAAAGCACTAATTATCCAACAGAAATTGCAATTGGGAAGACTGCACTGCACACTCCTAGTGGTATTGCTCGAATTTCAAGTTATGAGCATCATCCTAGAAATCCACCATCTTTGGTACTTGTAGATGCAAAGAACAATGACAACAGATGGTGTTTTAACCTACTTGGAAACAGTGGTTGGTTCTTGTAATGTCTCCATCAGAAGGTCTGGTCTATAAATCATATTCAAGGCCCAATCCTCCATCTTTTGGTGACAGAACACTAGTTTATGGAGGGTGTAATCCAATGAATCCACCTTCTATCCTGGGTTATGGGTTGCAAGCGTCTCATCAATAGCTAGGAGTTTATATCTGGGGCTTTTGCTATGGTACCAAACTACTTTCCTCCTTATGGCATGTTGGTCATGAACCCAGTCATCTCTCCTCCAGCTATGGAATAGGTGTAATTGTTGAGTGGTAGACATGGGGCCTGGCCAAATGAGCTAGCGGAACAAATATTAATTGGGGGAGTCTATTCCAACAAGCAGCCAAGAATCTCACATAATATGTAGAACTAGGATCCATACTGTGCTCAAGGCTATTTTCACGTGATGTTATGGACACTTCTATGACTATCACTCTTATAATGCATAATTCTTTGATTTGCTTCTTCTGTTTAAATATAGCAGATTGTAATGAGTTTCTTAGAACCTCTGCTATCATGTTTTTCTTTCTATCATTCTCTATTTTTTCCTTTTTGAACAACAGTTGTAATTGGATTTCAAATAGTTTATCGATACAAAGATAGTTTCTCTCAATTGTGTTCTTCATTTCTACTTGTGCATCCATTCATTACATTGCATTCCATTCATTCTCCTCAATATATCTTATTGATTATGACAAAAAGTGGGAGAAAAAGAGAAAAAGTATGAAAAGGGGGAGAAGAAATATATGGGAGAAAAAGAATGAGAAAATAAAGTAAATGTATGAGAAACTGAGAAGAATTGTATCAAATAAAGTATAGCAAAAACATTGAGAAAAGAAATAAGAACAGAATTAAGTAAACGAGCACATGATCAGTCCATACATATCACAAATTGAGTCTCAAAGGAAGAAAATATGCAAATGTAAAAGAATATAAATTTTTTCCGAACCAAAGGATAATTTAGAAGACATTTTATCAAGTGCATTCTGAATACTTTTCAAGTTCAAGACAAATTTCAAAAGAAAGGAATTCTTAGTCAGAAGTCCAAAGTTAAAAAAGATGTTTCAAAAGAAGGAATTCAATTTGAAATATTCTAAAACATTTTCAAGTTCAATTTAGTTTCAAAGAAGAATTTAGAAGATTGCAAAAAGAAGGCATTAAATCTTCAAGAGCAATTTCAGAAGCACAAAGTTATTTCAGAAGGAAGAATATCCATTTTAGAAATTTCTAGTATACTCTAAAATGTTTTTCAAGTTCAATCCTATTTTTCAAAAGAAACTTCAAAAGTCTCAAAAACAATCTTAATTCAAATGGATCAAGTTCATAACCTATAAACCATGGTATTTATGATATACTCATATCAATTTTACTTTTGAAATAACCCACGGATAAGCATTAAGACTTATTTACCATGCTAGTGTCTTCCTATATCAATGCATGGTAGGCATTGTGCAAGCAAGATTCTTTTTTAGAAATACGATTATTTTTTTGAAAGGAAGAAAATCATTAAATAGAGAAGTATATAAAAGATTACAGATTCAGAAATATGTTCAAAAGTTATTTTAGAAGGAAGACAACTGCACTTAGAAATATGAAGGCTTTCAAAGGAAGAAAACATGTAAATGCACAAGTGTATATAAGTTTACATATTCAAAAGTTAGTTCAGAAGCAGTTTCAGAAGAAAGAAATTCTGATTCAAACGTTCAAATTTGAAGTTCAAGCCAAAAACTTTCAGAAGCTATCTCAAAAGACAAGGATCCTTGTTAAGAAATCCAAGCTTAATTAAATTTTCAGATATCCAAGTCTAATTAAAAAAATATTTAAATTTTTCAAAAGACACAAGGAAACTTATCGTTAAGTGATATGGGAATAGACTTCTCTTCAAAAGTTCCAAGTACATTTTGAAAGACTGTTCAAGTTCAAGACAATGTTCACAAGAAGGAATTCTTAGAAGTCTGAAGTCAAAAGAAGGTACTTCAGAAGAAGGAATTCAATCTCAAATAATCTGAAATGTTTTCAGCCTCAATCCAGTTTTAGAGAAAAATAGCCAAGATTATAAGCTTAATTACTAAAGCAAAGTTGACTCTTCAGAAGCACTGTCAGAAGCACAAAGTTATTTTAGAAGGAAGAACATCCATTTTAGAAATTTCCAGCAAACTCTGAAATGTTTTTCATATTCAATCCTGTTTTTCAGAAGAAGCTTCAGAATTCTAAGAAACAACCTAAATTCGAGTTCAAGATCAATTCAGATTTAGAGGATTGCAGAAAGAATATGTTAAAGCAAAGTTAAGTTTTCAGAAGAAGTATCTCGACATTCAGAACTCTGAATAGCTTAATGGACATGGAGCAATCTCAATTGACAATGTTCAAAAGAGGGAAAACGAAATTCAAAAGTTTAAAATCCTTACTGCCAGTAATGTGTTCGAGTTTCAGAAGCCTAAAAGTAAATTTCAAAACTCTAAAACCATTATTGTTTGCAAAATTTCAAATAGCTTGCAAAGTCATACAAATGGCAATCTATGCTATACAAAGGAGTTGTATCTTATCAAGATCATACAGAGGAAGATTTAGAAGACAACTTCTTAACCAAGGAGGTCTCAAGGTCAAGATTTCAGTTACCAACAGCGCTCAAAAGTAGGAAATCAATCTTCGGGAGTTTGAAATATTACTGCTACAATGGTCACTAATAGTAAATGCATGTATTAATTATGACTTTTATGTTGGGTTTTGTTATAAAATACTTACCATGTCTTTGCACACACAAATATCATGCATTGGTTTCCTCCTATGTAGCCATGTATATATTAGTGGAGCCTCGACAATTCTGACATTCGACGACCAAGTATAAAATGTTACTAGATCCTTCAAAATTATCTATCTCAAACCCATCATTCTCATTTGAATGTTTATTAGCCTTACAGTTTGAAGCTGTCAATTTTACAACATTCATCAGTTATTTTTTCAGCAGTCCTTGAATCCATCTTTCTAATTCCTAGTTTAGGAAAACAAAAGATTACATGTTTTAATGGTGCAAATGACATCTCAACAGAATATATCATGCAAAGCAAAGAATCTATCACAAACTCTAAATACATACTATTACTTGAGTGGTGGTTGACCTTGTACCCCTCAAATGTGCTTCTATTCGTATGTCAAGTTTCCTGCAAACCCACCATAACTATTAGTGGAAGCATAAGCTATTCTCCAGAATGAATATAGAAATAGAGTCTCACGAAGAATGATTTCTTTAACTTGGTATACCTTTACATTGGCAAACAATGTTCTTAAATCATTAGACTGCTGCTCCATCCCAAGATGCTTCAATTAAGTGGAAGATGAGAGTTACAAAAGTAGCTTCAATGGACAAGCTTGTAGCTTATAAAATATGGTATTTATGATAAACTCATATCATTTTTACTATTGAACTGATCTGCGACTAAGCATTAACATCTGTTTACCAACCCAGAGATAAGCATTAACACCTATGTAAGCAAGATTCTTTTTTTAGAAATATGAAATTTATTGGATTTTACAATTATAAATAACATGTCCATGGATCTCAACTACCTTAGAAACTACTCCAATCTGCTGGATTTTATTACATTCCTGATAGCAGTACGCATCCTCAAAACAGATCAAGCAATTTCTAAAGAGAAAATATATTAGCCTTTCGTGGGCCGCTTTTCTAGAGTTTGAATTGGCCCATTAACCCTTCTTAGATTCTATTAGATATCATTAATCACCATTAAATGTCATTAGATGGTATTCACCTGTGTTTATAGCACATTACTATAAATGTCCATAGATTCTGTTAAGGCCCATTAACCCTTGTTAGATTCTATTAGATATCATTAATCGTCATTAAATGTCATTAGATAGTATTCACTTGTGTTAAAGCCCATTACTATAAACATCCATAGATTATGTTAAGGCCCATTAACTCTTGTTAGATGATATTATTATTATTAAACTCAATTAAATGTCATTAGATGGTATTCACATGTGTTAGAGCCCATTACCAAAAACTATCATAGATTCAATTATGACACCCCGATCTCATATTATTATCCATTATTTACATGCATCATCAGCAATGATAGGGACATCATTTGATCTAAAAATTGGTCACCCGATTATCAGGCCTAGATTTTGGCAGAGTTTCCCTGGTAATTAGAATATGAGGTAGCCTACCAAACCATATTTTCAAAATCATGGTTGATAGGGTGACCTATATACCTATTCAATTTCAAAATATACTTAATTGGAAACTAAGAAACAAAATTATATAATCTAAAGAAATATATCGAGTTAGCACAATCATTCACATGCCATAATCTATATACAAGCATTCAAATTTATATTTAATACAAAAAAAGTTAAATGGTTATTATACAAGTCAGCCAGTGTTATTAAAACTGGACCGGACTAGCCGATCCGATCGCCAACCGGTCCTGGCACCGGTTTGAATAAGGCTGGTCCAGTCTAATAGCAAAAAACTGAATAATCAGGCAAACCGCAGTTGAACCGGTCCAACCGGTTCATCCTCAAAATTAAAAAAATAAAATAAAAGTCAAAATAAATAACATGCCCCTTTTTTCTCCTCTCCTCTACCCTAAATTGCAAACGCTTCACCGTCTATCCATTGACGAACGAAACCCATTTTCCCTTCCTGTGCATCTGTCCAGTGATGAACGAAACCCATCTTCCCTAACTACGCCGATTGCCCTCTCCCTCTCCATCTCCGGCCTCACGTTTCTTGAGTAGTGGCACACCAGGTCTTTGAAACTCAAAAACCCCAAGTGCTAAGACATGCTCCATGTGAGTAATGGGAAGGGAAGGGAAGGGGATAATGTTACTGACAGTGGGAGACACTTCTTACATTGCTCTCTCTCTAAATCCAAGAAATTCGAGGCCAAAACCTCAAACGGCATTTGCAGAGCTTCATTCACAATCCCCAATGATAATTCCAGTAGGATAAAATTCAATTCCCCTTTCAACATAAACAAGAAGAGGTAATTTCAAGGTATCACCTATTCGGTGTTTTCCTTTTCCTGGGCCATTCTTTCATGCTACTATTTTTCTTTATGCTTTTTGATTTTGTTTGGCAGTGCGGTTTTGCAAAACAGATGAGTCTCTGTTTTTGTCATTTCATAAGTTTGAAATTTTATATGATTAGGGTAGTGCATGAGCTTCCAAATAGTACTTTTTCATTTTTTTATTGTTATACTTTATTCATTGGCCTCATAATATAATTGTTATATTATTAAAGAAAATTATAATATTTGTATATTTTTAAAATTATTAAATCTTTATGATATCATAATTATATAATAATGACATTATGGTTCAAACAGATTTAATCGAATGGTCGAACCGGTTCGAACCAAACCTGCCTATTGGCCGGTTCAATTACCGGTCCGGTTCTGATAACATTGAACTCAGCACTGTCAAAATCCTATTATTTCTCTGTACTTGACTCTCATTTCTCTTTTTGGCTCCCTTGTGTCATATGGAGTCCATTTTTCTACTTAATCACTAAAACAAAATAGGTATGGGCATTATTGCTCAGTAAGTAAATAGGTTTTCTTTAAATTCATTCCAAAAACTTTTAGTCCAAGATTCAAGCATTACATGATAATTTGCACATGTAAGATATCAAACATTGACATCCATGTGTTATCATATATGCAATTAACTCATGCATGCTACACATACCTATTTATGCAAGACTCTATTTGGGCATTGCAATATCAACTCTATTCTCATGTAACAGTATTGCATTCTCATTTATCCACATATTCCTAGGCTCAATGATCACATCAACATTGACCTAGTTTGACTACTTACTTTTCATAGCAAACCCAACTCATGCAACTCCTTCATTCTAATGAGGTCATTAGAACATAATATAAGCATGATCTCATTAATCTTTACACAATTCATCAAAAGATATGTATGATTTGCATTTCAATTAAAATATCCAACACTATACTCTATAAAAACATTTCATAATCAAAATCCTTGAAATATTACATACGAGAGAACATGCAACTTAAATAAATGAATGCTTTTGCAAATAATTTGGTTAAGAGTTTACTTATCACTTGCATAACGCTTGAGTTTTAACTAGCTCACCACTTTGATTCACCTCTTGATTTCATCTGATCCATACAACACCAAGCACACTTTAGGTGTTCCCATCTATTACCTTTATTTATTTATTTGTCTATTTCCCCATTGAATCATTTTAGCATAATCCATGATATTTAGTTCTCCTACATCATCTTTGGTATTTTTCAAAGAGTAAGGGTGGATCACTCCTACCACTCTAACATTCATATCAAGCTTAACCAATAATCATCAAATCAAATTATTTTAACCAAACAAATGCAAAAATAATTCATCTCACAAATATGAGTCAAGTGATGCTAAATCATAACTTTTGGGCTATTTAGGTTAATCTATGCCATCAATTTACTAGATCATGGTTCAACCTAGCATTGTGTCATCGTCTATGGTATGGTTGGGCCTACCATCACTAGATCAATTGGATCAAGCAAAAATTTCACCTAGGGTCACTAAGCACATCCACAACTTGTAGGGTCTAGTTTGAGCAATGTGAGTTCATGCAAATGACCCACAATCCAACTAGAAGTTTAGATCAAATTGGAACCCATAAATCCCCTTTCTAAACTGATTCAGGGGCCAAACTCAGATGCTTTGTTGGAGGTGCTATTTGGTTACAAACTTGATCTCTGTTGATAGTCCACTTGGGAGATTTGAATGGCCATCAATTTTTTTTTTTTTTGCATTTCAATCTACATCAATGGGTCTTTGAATCCTGTAAATCTCTGTCAAAATTATGTAGTTAATCATCCTGATTTTGGCTCTCTGTTTGAGCATAGAAATCTCATTCTTATGCTCTCAGAGTGAATTCAAGGTCTGTGGCCCACCCATTACCAATCATTCCCACTGATCAAAGCTAAAACGTACTAAAACAAGATGTGGAAATAGACAGAGTGTATCCACTTGAAATCAACTTTACTATTGTAGGCCAATAACCTTAATTTCATTATTTATAAATGAAGTTTTGAGTTACAGGCTTCTATTTTCATGAGAACATTAATTCCCAAATATAAACCCTATCAATGTTCATCCATTTTCTAGCAAATGTTTTGATTTCAATATGGCAATAGAATTTTCAAAAAGAAAAACAAAAATTGTAAATATCAAAGGTTGATTTTAAAGGAGCAACCCTATTTTAAGGGATTGAATACCTATTTATGTGTTTTAACACTTCCATTGTGAAATTAATGATTTTAAACAAAATCCCTAAAATTTTCTTTGCTAGACTTGCTAAAATTTAGGAAAATGGGAATAAGGGAAAAAATAACAGGTTTACATATTATGAGAACAAACTCCCAGCAACGTATTTTTTCCCTCTCCGGTGACAATAATGCCTCTTCTTTTATTTATTTTTTTTGGGTGTGAACGGCGGCAGCAGTTGGAATTGGTTTTCCCCTTTTCAATCCTTCTCTGTTTCACTCTCTATTTCTTCATCTCTAGCACTCCTTTTCTCCTCTTTGTTTGGGCGGCAACAATGTTTTTTTTTTTTCCAGAGGTAGCAGCTTGAGTGGGAGATGAGCTTCCTTCAATGGCAGTGTTGATGGCATGGTAGAGGGAAGGGGATGAAGTTTCTAGGTTAGGCATACTGACATAGACTCCAAGAGAAACCAGTTGGTGTTGTGCATGGGAGGGTATGAGATGGTGAGGGGGGCCACATCAGTAAAGGCCATTAACCTTTACAAACATTGTTAGGTTCGATTAAATTATATTAATTGTTATTAAACATTTTTAAAGCACATTAAGCGTTGTTAAAAATATTCAAATGTCATTTAACATTTTTTTGATAACTAATGTTTATAAATATTGAGTATAATTATTTGAAAATAAATATTATGATAAAATAAATTGATTATCTATAAATTTTAGTCTTTATAATTAGCTTAATTAAAGTTAAAATTTATTTGGGCCCACTTTAAATGTGGCCTAGAGTCCATTAATCATTATTAAATGTTGTTAAACATTATTAACCTCCATTAAGTACTATTAAAAGCCATTAAATAGGCCTATTAAATCGTATTAAAGTTTGTTAAGTCCTATTAAATAGTGTTAAAGCCTATAAACGTACATTAGATATTGTTAAAGAGTATTAAACTTTATTAAAGCCCATTGAAAAGATTCAAAGTATATTTAAAATAGTTTAACAAATTTTTTATCAACTAATTTTATGCATAACTATTTAATCATGCATGGCTAGGAATAATGATTATTCATAATTTTTAGTTATTTTAATTACCATAATAGGTTATTATATGTATTTAAGTCCTTTTTAATTATTAGCCCAAGCCCATTAACCTCTAGTAAATATTTTTAAGCCTATTAAATCTTGTTGAAGTCTCACAGAAAAGCCTAATAGATCCTGTTAACTCGCATTAAAGTACATTAAACAACATTAAGCTTATTAAACGTAAATTTATTAACAGTTGATATTTTCATAAAAAAATATATAGAATTTATTTTTTAACTATTAATAATCACTAAATATTTAGGGAATGTTAAATCGAATAATTTATGTCAAAAATATAAAAAAACTCTTTTTAAATGCATTATCTTACGATAACAACGTAAAATTTTTATTATACATATATACTTTAATGTGTACCATTTTTGTATGACATATTTATAATTAAATGATCTAACTTAGATGAAAGTGATCTTAAATTTAAACACTCCAAATATGATATCTACTATCCATTAGATATATAGTCTCATATAAAGAAAATCCTACACTCGACCTAAAATAACAACAATGTCCCTTGTTGTATTTTTTTTTTAAATAGAACTAGTTTTATTGGATCCGGCCCTTTCTCAACTTTGTACACTAGAAATTTAACTTTGTAGGATTCATTTTGCAAGCTTTTCTTGACCTAGCCAATAGGTCAGTGTATGACTATTTATTATGGGGGCCGGATCTAATAAAACGTATTCTACTTTAACTAAACTAGAACACACATTTGGATCGTTGAAAGCAAGGGTGGATTATGGTCAACGGGTTAAAGGGTATTTTGAAAATGAAATTCACAATGAAACTCATCATTCTCTACTAGTATACAACTTACTCTAATAGAAACTCATTATCATCTTTTTTTCAATTTTACACCGCTGCAATCAAAAACTCACTAGGGAAAGATCCAATAGAACGTATTGTATTTTAGTTAAAATAGAATAAGGGGCATTATTGTTATTTTACATTGAGAGTAGGATTTTAGTTATATAAGCGTGTATATATATATATATAATTGATAATAAATATCATATTTGGAGTGCTTAAAATTATGATCACTTTTGTATAAGTTATAAATCGTTAAATTATACATATGTTTGACAAAAATGTTATTTATTAAACTTTTTGTTTAATACAAAAAGAAAGTCTTAGTTGTTATCATAAGATAATATTAAAAAAGAGTTTTTTTTATTTTTATGACATAAATTATTAGATTTAATCTTCCAAAAATATTTAGTAATCTAATTTAAAAAATATAAATTTTAGGTATTTTTTTTAGATTTTTATAGAATATTATACACATGTTTAATTAGGTTTAATGTAGTTTAATATGGTTTAATGTGGTTTAATATGATTTAATACAGTTTAATGTAGTTTAATAACATCTAATAAGCTTTTGTTTGACTTTAATAGGCTTGTCTAATAGGCTTTAATAGAAATGAATGGGCTTTAACTACATTTAATAACGTTTAATGGGCCCTGGGCTTCATATAGAGTGGGCCTAAAATATTTATAAAATGTATTTATGCTAATTGCAATAACTAAAATATATATTTAATAAAATTATTTATTACAATATTCAATTTCAAATAATTATATATAATATTTATAACTTATTAGTTGACAAAAATGATATTTCAAATTCAAACAATAATTTCTAATGTCGTTTAATACGATTTAATGCCGTTTAATATGGTTTAATGCCATTTAATACGGTTTAATGTTGTTTAATATGGTTTAATGTCGTTTAATGTCATTTAATATAGTTTAATGCCATTTAATGCCATCTAACCAGAATTTATGACAGTTAACGAGCTTTAACAGAAATTAATGATATTTAATGAAGTTTAACAGAAATTAATGACATTTAATGAAGTTTAACAGAAATTAATTTAAGTAATATTTAATGATGTTTAATATCATTTAAAAGCATCTAACAAGAGTTTATGGGCTAAAGTAATGGGCTTTAATACCAGTTAACTGCGTTTAATAAAAATTAATGGGCTTTAAAAGAAATAATGGGCTCTATGGATTGGGCTTTACTCTCAGAACGTTGTCTAATGGGCACTAATGTTCAAGCTTGTTAAAAAGTTATAGCCCAGAAAACCTAGCTAACTTCGTCTAATGACATCTAACAAGCAAGCCCGTTAAGACCAATGACCCGTCTAATGAGCAAGCCCTTTCTAGGCCGAAAACATAGCTTAACTACAATGCACATTCAACATTTTTACAACCCATCACCCTTATTTTCCTTCTAATCAGCATGATTCAACAATTAATGTTGGGTGTGATTAAACAACAAAAACAAAATGGTAAGTGGGCTTATGCCTTCAATCCATATGGATGAGCTTTTGGGATGATCTAAAAGATGGCCTACTTTTAGCAGCTTTTGGAACTTCATCCTCTTGTTTTTTAGAAAATGGCAGTGATCTATCAATCATCTTAGGATCATCAAATCAAGAGGAATTTATGGGGTGCCACTCATGGATGGCACACTTCATGTCATGTTCTTCTCTCTTTTTTCTTGAAATCTTCTGATTGAAACACACATCTAGATGGTCCACTTGTGCCAACATTCCACAAGTCCATATGAAACTTTGAATAGGTTTGGGTAGTTGATTTATCTTCCTACTAGAAAATATTTTCTGGCCTACTAAAAGGTCAGGGTTTTACAATTTGAGAGAACTAATCCGTGGATGGGAGTGCTCGAGGTTCTGGTTTTGAAGTCGACTATTAACTGACTATCCCTCAGCCCATGAACCCAAGACAATGGCGCAAGGCATGATTAAAAGTATAATAATCCAGCTCAACCATTGGCCAGCCACGTATGTTTGGGAGTGTTTTTGGTAACTTCCGTCTTGGATTTATTGGGGAAGATAAAAAATCAGTTCAATCATCTCCGAAGCAAATTCCATTACAATTGATTAAAGTTGCAAGAAAAAATAACAACCCGGGCCTCAGAAGAAGTCAGTTCAACCATCTTTGCTTAATCTCATTTAACGCACTTGTCTCTTTAAGCCTTAATTCATCAAATTCTCGTTGTCCAATACATCTGGAGTGAAATGATTAAGTTCACGCATAGCATAGAAAATTTCAAAGGCATAAAAATATGTATCTTGTGATCTGCAATGGTTTTGCATCACAAGGTCCAAATCGAAATACTTACAGTAGTTGGCTACTTCAGAAAATTTCAGACTACCACAATTGAGGATATAGTATATACTCAAACTTTTCTGAGACTACCGTAATTGTGTGCTTCCATCCACGCTGTTCATCTATCTATGGACGTAGTGGATCTAGAATAGTTGTTACTCATTGTATATTTAAACCAATTTTTGTATTTTCCTATGCATCAAAAGATATAAAATCATATACGTGGTAGTGGTTTTTTTCACCATAAATTAGGCCATTTGTGTGGTAGGATGTGCAAGGATTATATGATGCCATGTTTTCATATACAAGCAAGGCATAACTGGTGAGAAACAAACTTGGAAGTTATATTACTATTCCAAACCAATGGCACGTCTTTGAAGGAAAAGCCACATAATATGGATGTCACAAAGCCAGCTAGTGGCATCATGTGAAGCTACAATTAATAGAAAAGTTGGCAGAAAATGGCAATGAGCAGAAATGAAGATGTCTACCCTCAAGAAGTCCTTTGAATGGTAGGGAACATACAATATTAGCCCGATGACCAAAAGTGCTTTCTAATTGCTCCAGGTGACAAGCCAAAGCAATTGGACAAATGACAAAGTAATTAGAGATCCAGATTGTTAAGAAGTCGCCTATTTATCAAATAATGCACGGCCAGAAAATGTTGTTTTGCCTTCAATAAAAAATACAAAGCCTACAAAAGCAATGGCTGTCAACAAAATTGACTTCAGCAAACTGAAATGATTCTATAAGCAAAGACATAAGGATACCACTGTACACATGTTAGAGTTGGCTAGAGTTTCTAATTTCTATTTCTGATTGGATTTGCAGGCATGGCATAGACCTTAGGTGCAAAGCTTTGAATTTCAAACGGACAGACTCATCCCTTGAGTTGAATTTTTAATGGGACTATCATCAAGCACTCATAAGAAGTCACTCAAAAATGCTTTCTTTCAACCAAGACTGTTCTTTCTAGCTAAAGGAGCTACCACCATAAAAAATAAGAAATTTGCATCAGTTTTGTTTTGAATCGCATTCATGATTTCTCTCCATAATGACAGGTTGCATTTTTGTTTTTATGGGGCTAGAAAAATGATCTTTTTTGTTTTGATGTTGGCACAGGTTTGTTGGCATTGTGCCATGGGGAATCGACCTGCAAACGTTGGACTTGGCCAGCAAAATGAAGTTGGGCGTCCTTATGTCATTTGCAATATAAGTAGAGCATGTGAAGTACCATACATGAAGAATCTTGCTAATGAAACTAAACTGACATTTTATTTGCTGTATTCTTTAGTACAGTTTTCACTCTGTAACAACACATAATTCTTGATGTGGAATACAGAAAATACACGTTGTTTCCCCATATACATGAGTCTCAATCGATGGATTACCTCACACTTTGATTCATAAATGGAAATTAGTGAGGAGAATAATCACCCATCGATGAGAATACTTTTTAAATAAAATGGAAAGATGGTGTCTTGGATCTTCTACAGAAGGCAAGCTGTGAACCTCCACTTGTATGATCTGCAAACATGAGGTTGTTGTGTCCGTTCTCTGTTCAAACAATTTCCCCGATGACTGTTTTAACATCCAAGTGTACGTTTAAAAAGCATACAAATTCTATAAAAGTGGGGTGGGTATTTCCACATGCAACAAAGTCACATTCCTCTTCTCACAACATACACACGCCAAGAAGAACACAAGAACATAAAAGGAATGGAGTGATCTTTATTTTGTCTCATCAGTGATTGATAACTGCAACTTGTGTTCTTTTTTTTTTTTTTTTTTTGGTCTCTTTGTTTTTCACATCAATTAAAACAGCAATCTTCCTTTCCTTTTCTCTTTTATACAATAAAATACTTGTTGGATGAAAAAAAAAATTGACTCACATATAGTCCATGTCAGCAATTCTGGCACTAAGAATCCATGAAACAAGAAAATATATAGTTTGTTACTTACAACTTGCCCTACTGCAAAATTCAGATTGGTCCACAAATCACCAATGTCATGTGTGTGGGAAAGGACTGGGCAGTTAATGTTTGTTAACCTATGCATGTAAGACCACAGAAAACTGCACAATTGGTAAAAACAGAATATAGATTAAGAAAGACTAGAATGGAATAATAAAATTCATCTTGCTAATAAAATTCAAACAAATTACAACATTTAGTAGTAACCTGCAAATTGGTGCTGGCAGTGTTTTAATTCATAATGACCATCAAACACCTTGCCATTACTCTCAGCATTTCATGTTGGACTGGTGGAATTGAAATGGAGGAAATGCAATTGAGGAGAGGCAATAAACAAGCCATACAATTTCAGCATTGTAGCATGCTTTAGCAGTCCTCCAAAACGTGATCTATTTAGTGTTTTGGGCCAAAGCGAAGCTAAATTCATGCATGAGATTTCAGTATTTTGGAATGAATTGTGATGCGTATTTCAGTAGTTGGAAATGACATTACATCCCTCAAATTGTTGTTAGTTTTCAAGTGAAAAAATGTAGCTGGAATTTCAGGCAACTCCCTCATTCTGAAAAGAAGTCCACCAAATAACAATTTTGTCATTTTGCCCAACTGCATGAACTAGTGCAATTCACCAAAAGAGCACAATCAATCATAGCCATTACAAAAGTGCAAACAGCAGACAGCATTGAAAGGATTGGCTAAATAACAACCATTATGATGGCAATTTACTATAGTTTTTATCACTATCAACGATCCCATTTCCATTTGTGTTTCTGTACAAGTTCGTCTTCTGTGTGATTTCAAAATACAACGGCACAAACACCTTCACCATACCATTACATTCAATTCGTAAATCTTCTTCTTTTCCCAATGAAAATATCCGAAGCTTTATTGGTCGAAGTCCTCTCTAAATGCCAATCCCATTCCAACGCAGCAACCAGCTGAGAGTTTGGATGCACTACTGAATCAGTTCCCTGTAAGAAATGCAATCAAGAAGAAGAAAATTGAAATCACAATCACCTCAGCATCTGCAACGACAAAGTGGCGTTCGAATAACAGTTGCATTATTTCAGTTCCAAGGTGAGACCAATCTAACTGCAATTTTGAGCTGGATCCCTCTATGAACATTGATGAAGCTACTTGCAATCTCTACTTTCTTCAAGATAGTTATTTCAATTTGATTCATCATAGCATCCAAACAATGCGACAACCGGCTACCCCAAAGTAATCTTCACCAACTCTATTTCAAAATCCATAACTTCTTACCATTCCCTCCACGGCTTACTAAAATCTTGCACAGAAAGAAAGTCCCACAAAAGAGAAACAAAAACCAATAAACACGAAGAGATTTTCCTTCTCTTTCAATGACAGTAGTATCCAAACCAGCAATGCTTCTCTCCTTCCCAACACCCTCCTGCATCACCTCTGCCATAAATCCACCAAAGCAGATTTGAAAGTGAATTGCCATCATCAAAACCTTTCAATGTCCTTGTCTTCTGTAATGCAGTCTCCTTATCATAAATGGCTTCCATTGCATAAACAAATCCCTTCCACCCTTCCCCAACACCTTCTCATGCCAAAGCTGGCACTGTCCATTTCACTAACTCCCTCACAAACCAAACATCTGAAAATAGGACTTCTATGATTGGCAGCAATGGCAGAATTTGAATTCCCATTCTGCATTCCCTCCACTCAGGAGGTGCAAACCAAAGCCCACTGTCTCTCTTGTTGTTCCACAGCACCCCAACAACTGTATTCTCCCTACTGAAATCCTCCCCATACAGTCCTTCTCCTTCCCTCACATGCCACCACATTTGTGCAGCCTGTATCTCAAACGCAACCAGCATTGATCCAATGGCCACCAAATGGGTGTCTCCGTAGCTCAGCCCTTCCGGGGCTGCTGAATAATGTGCATTCACTGCCTCACTGGTGCTCTCTTGATTCCGACCATCAGCAAACTCAGTCAACCCACCTGCCCATGAATGCGGCTTCCACAAATCAAAACACCTCAAACGTGGGTAATTTGAATTTGAATGTCGACCCAAATTCATGAAATCAGCCACCATCGGGTATGCTTGTGGCCGTTATTTTCGGCCCCAAGCAGGGTCAATCTTGCCCCCCACTCGCAAGACACGCGAGACAGCCCCCTACTCACAAAGACACAGTTGAAGCCATGGAGAATGGCAGGAGATCGAAGGGAGGATGGATTTGGGGCTGCCAAAAGAGGGGTTTTCTTCCACACCGCCAAAAGGGCCAAAGGGGTTTTCTTCTTGTTGTTACTGTCGCTGTGCTACCGCTGGTAATGATAAGTCGCGGCGAGATTGGGGTTTGAGAAGAAATTTAGGGTTCGACCGTTTGAGAACAGGTTTGAAAGCACGAAAGGTAGGTTCTTGAATTAGACACGCGAGACAGCTCTTCTTCTTGTGTCTTGGGTTTACTTCTTGTCTTTTAAACGGTTGACTCTGAATCCACCGTGCATCTGAAATTCAATAGTCCAAATTTAAGTTTTACTTTAGTTCTAGTTAAAGTAGAATACATTGTATTGGATCCTGCCCCATTGTTAAATTAGTAAACAATATTAAATTTGATATGAATTGACAAAACTACTCCTAATAACTTATAACCTTAAAATTCAAAAAAAGATTAGTTTTAAATTTTTTATAAAAAAATAAAAATTATTTTACTACAACTATTTTCAACATATATTTCATTTTAGCTATTTATTTAAATTTTATATTATTTTCATATTGTCAGAAATTATGTGTTTTCAAAGGTATTTTCGTCAATTTACACAAGATTTTATACTATTTACTAATTTTGGTCATTTTTTAACAGGCTCCACCATCAGGGATACATGTGCAAAACGAAACAAACCTCTGGCATATCTATGCAAAAAGCAAAGTTATGTAATAACAAGTACAATTTCATCAAAACTTAGGAGAGGGATAATAAGACTGTAGCTAGACTGTAGCTAGCAAGGAACCGTTGTATTGAAATCTTCATTCAAGCACTCATTTGGTCAAATTCAATATTGCCATTATGATTAATGTGCTTATTCAATTAAAAATATAAAGCTGGTCTAATCAATAATTTTAGGTAGCCTAAAATAATGGGCTTTTTGAACATACCCCTTCAAAGTTTTTTTTATTTAATGTATTCATCACTGGAACTTTTCAAATAACAAAATATCCCCTAATTGTAATAATATTTTGCAAAAAGGCTTAATATACCATTTTTGGGAAATTTATCCTTAAGAGTAAAAATACTTAAAAGTGAAATTCCTCAAGCTAATCTAACCCCACCTACCTAATAGATTACGAAAATGCTATTTTACACAACTTCATACATGCATCTTCCATTTCCTTCTCAATGTGCTTGAGATGTGAGATGTTTGGTTAAGATTTAATTAAATCCTGTTTGGTTGAAATCCAGCAACATTTTCAAATCCTGTAAATACAAGAGTTCAATTGAAGCAGTGAGAAATCACACTCGGAAAGTCAAATGAATTGCACAATGTCCCTCCCAATTTGAGTCATATTCACATGAAGGCAGCAATGCAAGCGTTTGACTGTACAAAGATTCCTTTCATTCTCTTTCTGATACATTTAAATGATGAACCCAATCACTAGAGCATGTGCTCCAATGTAATATAGCTCTTGGCTCCAAAGAAATCTTAAACGGAACTGTAACCGCCATCTGGCCGTGTAGTTAGTTTTAAGACAGAAGATGAAGGATCCCGTGACAAGATAAAGCTGCCATTGAGATCTACACTCTCTGCTATCATGTCACTGTCCATTACAATTCTGCAAGAGCCCCATGTCTCTGCACACAGTTCCACACCAAAGTACTCCAAATGGTCAGAGATGCTGTTCCCACTCACAGACCTGTCAAATGCAAAACATTAGAAACCAAAGTAGCATTGCCCAAGAAACATGGCTAAGAAAAGAGAGGAGCATGCCTGCTACAAGACGGGTCTTCACCAGAACTGTCACAGAACTTCTCGACTTTGTACACCAGACTTCCCAGTCCAATATTGTAAAGCCACACCTGAAATTGTTGAGCAGTGACCAGTGAGATACCAGATGTTTCGCCAAAATGGATCAGATATGAGGTACACATCTGGTGCGCAATATGTGCAATTCAATAGTTTTCACGTGATTCTGTTCCATTTCTAGATAATAAAAGCTAGAAGTCCATCGAATGCAGACTAATGTCATTGTCGCTAAACTGTTCCATTTTCCAAGTGGCAAAAGCTAAAACTCCATTGAATGCAGACTAACAACGTCACTGTCACTGAACTCATTTGAATCAAGTGGACACTATCTTTCCACCCATCATTACTCGGCACAAACGATATTAGAAAAGCTCCAGTATCAGTGTAACTGTCATTGTACCTATCAAAAAATTCCCCCTCCCCTTACACCAACCAGAAAAAAAGAAAAAAAGCTAAAAGCTAAAAAAAGGGGGGGCACCTATCTGGAAGCTCCCCTTCCCCTTACAACCAGGAAAGCAGGGTGGGTGGGTATTAGGAGCACTGCTAAAACAACTCATGGTTAAAAGTATATAAATCATGTTTAGCATATTGGCAGTGCAAAATAGCATTTCAAACATGACACAGTTTATATCATAGAGAAAGCACACATCTGATTGTTGATAAGATGCAGCCCCAAAGAAGAAATAAAGCACACATCTGAATGGTGACAAGATGCAGCTCCAAAGAAGAAATAACCTTTGGATCATAATGCTAAAACCAGCAAAACTCAAAAAAGAAAGGTCCATTAGTTACAAAGAAATGCACTTAAAGCATGGAGCAGTAACCAAGTGCAGAAAGAACAATAAGATGCCATTAGATCTGCGGCTAAGCTACAGCCATGAAAATGAAAACCTTCCCAAGAAAGGACAATAAAATAGCATGGCTGATCAAGTCACTCCAGATGAAAAAAAGTTGACCAAGCAGAACATTATCCAAGTCATCAAAGAAAATGAAATCCTCATGAAATCAATCCAGAAAATAGACCAGTGGTTTTGCTAATTTCATTTGTGGGGAAAAAAAGGTGACAAAACAAGTATAATCCTAGAAATGCGTTACCTCTCTTGGGAAGTGATGGTATGTCTTTTGAGGGAAATAAGAATAGTATGGAGGTAAATGCGGCACCATGTCATGCCCATGAGTTATGCGAATTGCATTTGGAACATATTTGCTGAAGTATGATGCAAAAGCAGAATTTCCAATGCGAGGCTGTCCGAAAGTCATAATTTGAACTTTTTTCTCTCCCTGATTTACCTGAAAAACAAGGGGAAAATTGCAAACAAGTTATGAAATATGCACTTTTTGAAACAATATTATTGGGTCAGGAAAATTCACCATAATCAGTCTCTCAATAATAACATTTATGTGGCAGAATTTTTATCCAAACTACTTGATAGTACTTCATGGATATGCTTACATCTTTTAAGTTATAATATCACCAATAAACATTCATTAAAAGACAATGACAGCAATGTATAATACACAGGAATAATTAGCTATTCTGGAATTCCAACAGAAATATAAAACTAATAGAAAATTTGGATATGTAACAAGGCTTTGGAAAATACAGGCATGCATTCTATGGTCTATGGTATGTAATTTCACATTATCAGAGTCCAACATATTAACCATGACAACAAGGAAGACCAATAGCAGGTTTTCAGATACAGGATGCACCAGGAAAACCACCTGATGAGCTACAGATAGATGAACATTGCTCTAAGTTGACAGAAACACAAAAAGAACACTTTGCACACATTCAAAGTGCAATCTTCAAGCCTTAAAAACTCTAAAAGACCTGGTCACGGCAGCCCAAGAGCTCAATGTAATCAAGATTTTCAAAAACACATACACATTCTAACAACAACGCAAATAAGTACAAATAATAAGAGCCAGGAAACATAATGATGCATTCTCAGTGCATCTTGAACAGAGTCCCATCATACTCACAGTGAGGTCAAGGGCACAAAAGGAAGCCATAGCTCCTCCCATTGAATGCCCTGTAACAATGATGGGTAGATCCCCAAAAAAATTTTTTGCTTTTTGAACTGCATCGAGAACCCCAGAACGAACAGTGGTGTTATGGTATGCAGAATAAAATCCATGGTGTACCTGGAACCATAAACAGTGTAAGATTCCATAAATGACTTCTCATTCTGATGGTTTATATCCTTCAAATGCACATAATCAAAACTTAAATTACCATTGCATCAGAGATGCCTGGGTAATTAAGGTCAAGCTGTTTCCAGAATAGATCTTCAACCCAATTCTGTATGCTGCATTAATATAGTCAGATAAAAAAAACTCAGCTTACATGATCAGCACATCCCACAGAGCATTGAATTAGAAAATCAATACAGTGCCAGATGGAAGCTACAGTTCCAAATAAACCACCTACAAGTAAACACACCACATATGCTTTAAATTTATGAATGGCAACCACACAAGTACCAATTCTGCATTATCAATAAAGTGGCATTTTGCATGTCTTTTCCTGGAGAGACATTGAGGGTCCACACAATGAACAGGCTATCATTTACAAGACAGATCAACTGGCCCCAACCTATGAATCAGGGAGGCCTGGTTAGTAATAAACACTGACTTGAAGGAAAGAATTATCATCAACCATCTAGTAACATGGGTTATCTTGGATGGTGATTCACTAACAATTCTCCCTCATTGGCAAGCATCTGCAAAACATTGACCGCACTTAATGTTCTTTGACAACTTTGGCTAGAACAAATCACCAATGATGAGATTTAAACGTTTCATTTATCGAGTTGGCCAGCAAATGTGAAGTAAGAAGGCTACAGCAAAATACATGCCTGTGTTCTTGAGTACCCCTAAATGCAATGATAATGGCATTAGGATCTTGAGCAACCCCAATGAATGCCTGAAAACAAAATAACAAATAAATAAATAAATAGATGCATATCTGAGAAAAATCAAGTGAAATTTCCTTGGTGCCATAGCAAAGGCTTAGAGAATTCAGTAATTAATAGTGACAAACTGTTCAAATACTCCTTTCATTCTTAATTTTAAAAAGTAAAAAAGAAAGAAAGAAAGCACCTGAAGACAGTGCTGGACATCAACAATCAACTCTATTATCTCAAATTCCTGTTCCAAATAAAGAAGACTCATTGCCATACCAGCCATTAAGAAAGAATGACATCTTTTACAGCAAGTTAAGTACATCCTGAAGTTCAAAATTAACCAGTAAACATAAAGTACTGTAATAGGAGCATACCTCTATCTTACCACTGCACCTCTCACATGTCCAAGTAATTAATGCTGTCAGATCTGACATGTACACCTGAAAAATGCATAAGCAAGTAACCAACCTACAGTTTCAAAAATCTTCTTATTCCAGTCCAGATAAATTCCACAACAATGAGTCTGCTTGGTTGCACCAAATTTCACAATAATATGATGTAAAAAGAAAACATGATTTTAAATAGCTGATGTGTCATATCTCAAATCAATACAATGCATGTAAAGTATTATCTTCTATGGTTCATCAAAGATCACGCTCGAACTCCCAACTTTAAGGTTTTGTTAGTTTTTAAATCACGCCTCTCATTGACTGAGTTAGTGAAACATTTGGTTTAGAAATCAACAAAATCTCAAAGTTGTTAGGAGTTCAAGTGTAATCCTTGGTGAACCGAATAAGACAATAAGTGTATTGAGCCAAGATATGACACTATAAAATAAGTGTTTGGTGAAAAAAAAAATCTTTGTTTTGTATTATCATGATAATCATGGGAAAAAAAAATTCAATCTTTAAAAATATCATGACATTTTTCCAGTCACTCCCTCTCTCCTCCCTAAGTACATAATGCAAAGTCCTATCCTAGATGTGTCACATCTCATTGTCTTGTCATGCACGATTATCTTGTAGTACAAGTAAACAATTTAATGCTGGGAAAACGAAATATCAAAAACTTAAAGTTGTGACGAATAGAAGTTGCAAAAGAAATCTCCCAAAAAACTTTCCCACACAATAGTTGGAATTGCATCTTTATGTGAACTGTAACAAGATTAACTGGTTCAGCCCCAATTTCAGGAAACCCAACGTGCAGTCACACTGATCTACATCACTTGGAGTTGTCTAAAAGTTGCTATAGAATGAATTAGAACGGATCAGTCAAGGATGTTGAAACAAAATAACTTCGTACATCAAAACAGTGAGTAGCAATACTTCTATAATGTAAATAACACATTTACTCCAAAAACACATGCCACATAAAACTGAAATGCCAAACATTCCAAGAGGAGAACTACATCTAGGCAGGTCCATATAAAAACAAACCTCTAGCCTTTCATAAATTTAAGTCATCTTCATATTGGAGATGGTGGACTGAAATAATGAATGGACTCAAGAAATTAAAAGGAGACCCTTTCTGATGAACTCACCGCAGAAGCATACTCCACAAGTATCGTGGCAAGAGTATGGTTGTAAACAGGGACAATATCAGAATGCTTGACCTTGAGTTCTGTAATCACTATGGCATGTCAGCAAAACTTGCATGCAAAATAGCATAACAGTAAAGCAAGTCCATTTTACAAATAGAGGACAATTTATATCAAATTATATGCACCTCTAAATTAAGTAAAATCATAAGCAAATTAACATGCTTTAAAGAATTTGATGCTAAAAAACAGGGTACCAAGACCCATCATTTCCCTTTGACAATGAGGTTCACTGTTATGCATCCATGCATTGTTATCAGGACTATCCCTATAATCCCATTGAATAACAGTTATGCTTTATGACATTTAAACTTGATGCAACAAAATACACAAAGCCAAATGCAGACACCTTGAACTTCATTAGGATGGCAAACTTGAGATTAATGCACATGAACTAGTAAAGAGAAAATCCATGCTTTCAACTGTAGAGGTTAACAGCCAAGAAATTAAGGTTATTACATGCCAGAATTCTCTTTTGTAGCACCATTCAGGCATTAACAGTAATGTTCATTATGATGACAGGTTTCATAATAGGCGCCCAGTCAATACTGCTTTAAATAAAGGAATGAAAAGTTGCAGTAAATAGATATCAATAACCATAGATTCCAGTTGAAAAGAATGACCAACAGCAGGAGCCTCCCACTATCAAGAATAGTGGGTCATGGTTGTCTGATGTTGAAATACTGTTGTTATGCATGAAAGATAAAGAGACTGAATTAAAACTGTTTATTTTTCACTGAACTGGGTATGTCCCAAGAATCAATGTCAGGCAAGCTTAAGACTTACAATGCCACACCAATGACTTCAAAAAGACCAAAATTATGAGCCGCTAATGTCAAATTATGGAAAAAACATCTCCTACTTTGTAGGTGCTTACAATGAATCTGATTAGCAATGCAGCCATCCCCAGGATGATTCACCGATGCTATTACCATAAAAGATTATCACAAATGTAATACATGATCGGGGAGGAAATACCAGGTTTATTGAATTCCAAAAATTCGCAGCCAAATATAATAAGAAGGAAGTTCACGCCTTAGACCATCAGAACAGATTCCTTTTAAGCCAATACTCCCCGAAAACACTTCCAATATTTCAAACTGACAAAAATTACATAAAAGTGAATAGTATCTACTGTGAAAAACTGCACGTTTCCCAAAACACCATTCTCTCATCCCACAAATTTCAATCTCATAAAGAAAAAAAGCAACATCATTAGAGAGAGAAAGAGAGAGAGGGAGCGAGAGATTATGCAAAGCAGCCCAGGATTCCAGATTACCTCGCCCGCAAGAAATCGCCAATAAACAGAATAGCATTGCCACCTTCAACCATCGGAAGCGGTCCATAACCTACGGCAAACCAACATCTAAGGAACCCGCAAAGAAGCAAAATGGGAGATTTTTGCAATTTGCATCACTTTACCACAATCCACAAGCCAATTTTTACTGTGATTGGAATCAATGGAGGCACCCAGACCCACTCAATCGCTTAAAATTCCTGAAGAATTCGGGCAAAATCTATAGAAATTCTCGCTTCGGAAAGGTAAGCAGAACAAAACAGGGAAAGGAAGAATACCTGCGCAGTTCAATTCCCGTGGAAATTTAATAGATTGAGATCTGGCAGGGAAAAAAATCACTTCGCCGGTAGTCGTCGGACAACGGCGACCAGATTTTCATTTACTTTCCCGGCGAAGAGAAGAGGAGAATTTTCGATTCTCCAAGTCTCCCTCTTTCCTTTGGTCCTTCGTTGCCTAGACAGAAAAGGAGACAGAAATAGCGACGAAAATGGGTAGGAGGAAGATTTTCCAATTACGAAATTGCCCTTTTCCGAGGGAAGCTCCGATTCATTTCGCCATGCCGTGAAAAGAGGTGGGCACACCCTTGGATTCACGCTCATTTGCATATATTGTATTATATACGTACGTATATAACAATAAATTATCGATGAAATAAAGATATATTTGATTTTAAAGTAAATTTAAAAGATAAACAGTGGATTTATCTTGGTATTTGATTTTGAAAGTTAAAATCATCAAAAATTTTCATTTTTACTAATTACAAAATATTTTAGGGCATTTAATGTGGGGTATAAAATATGAATCAAATAAGCCCTTATTTTACATTGATCTCGTCTATATAAGGAGAGATTATAGATATCTTTTTTGAAGTAAGAAGTAGGCCAATTCACTTGAGACTTAGTTTTAAAATATCAATCAAATACTTTGAAGTTTTTAGAAAAAATAAAAGAGAAATCATTAATAATTTTAAATTTTTTTACTTGTTATAAGTAAATGCATTAAACCTAGTTGTCTCTCTCTATTGTTTTATAATTTTGGACTTGGCAGTATTAGTGATTTAATTTAAGTTATTCATTATAATTTTTTATTTAAAAGTTATTTTAATTAAAAACTTAATTGATATTTGTACTTAAAAATTTTATATCACATAAAAATAAAATAATTTAAATAATTTAAATAATTTAAAATTTTATTTAATCACTTGTTTATGTGTGCATAGCACTTTGAAAGGAATAAACATACAGCTACTCTCTAATGGATTATAAAATATATTAAAAACTAATAATATATCCAAATACTCTTGGATTGTGTTTGAAAATACTCTTTTAAGGTGCAAATATTTTTTCTTATTGTGGCCTATTTTAATTTTTAATCAAAATAATTTTAAAAATAATAATCAAAAGTATAAAAATAAATAAATAAATAATAAGCTAATTATAATTTATTAGTTGTAACCACATGAAGCAACCCAGACACAATACTCCGGACTCATTTACAAAATTTCATTTGTTTTGTGAGTGTAACTAGGTTAAATCAAATTAATTTGTTCGATAATTATTTAATTAAAAATTTGAATTTTTTTTACATAATTCATCTTTGATTAGTTTTATAATAAAATCTCAAGGGTTTATTTACACAATCCATGCATGTACAGATGGCTATGCCATACTCTTCTACGTATGTATAAAAGGGTATTTTGGTAAAATTTCCGGGTGCAGAGATGGCGTGTCGGCGCCTACGGCTGCGGCAATTACAAGCAAGAAGGGGTATTTTGGTAATTTTAGGCAGAGGAAATATTAAGAATTTAAGATGGTCCGTCCGTCGGATGGTGGACGTGCACCGCATCCCCAATTTCATCCCCCTTTCGGACTCGACGCGCTCCTGAAGATGCGCGCATTCCACCCAATGAATCTATGCAAATACGAAGCACATGCGCACCTAATCGAGCCTTCCCCATGGCTTCAATCAAGGTCCGATTTCAGCCTAATAAAATCACGTTTTCTCATTTCAGAACTCTTCAAATCATCATAGCCGTTGATTTGTCCTGATATGCGAGAGGCACGCGCAAGTGAAGTTCCGATTGTCAAAAGCTTGTAAATATGTTGAAAATTTTGTGTAAATATCTTGATTTCTATCATTTTAATTTGCTGAAGCCTATCCAATTGCTTCCTTTAAGAAATTTTAAGTATGAATAGAATATGTCATATATAAAACTTTCATGAACGCTGGAACATATCAAACATATAATATGGATCTCGTTTTTAAAAGTGAGCATCGGATGGTACTAAACTTCATATTCTTTATTTCGATAGTATTACCCTTTTGAGAATACCGTGACATTTTAATTAATATAATAATTTTACTTTTTATATAATTATTTATTTATTTATTTTTCATTAAAAACCTGTATTATTTACTCTAAAGCAATCCGCAACATAATGCATTTGAAATACTAACGCACCCCTTGTCCCATCCAAACAAAGCGTAACACGGGTAACGGCTACGGAAAAAGAGTGGAACTCCAAGCGCGCGGATATGTGGAGGAATGCAGTGGATAGGCTCCTTGGGGCATCGGCAAACCCGGTTGGAGTATGACTCGACCGTACGAACTGACAGCTCCAGCTGACATGGAATGAATGAAATTTGATCACGTTACACTAAAGAGTACCTCCGACAGACGCCATTGACGATTTCTGGTCCATGAAGATAATATGACTTAAAACGATCCATCGCATGTATTTATAATTGAAACTATAAGGAATAATAAAAAATATATATAATTGTTAGGCGGCTAAAAGAGAACATTATGTTAAATAAAAATAGGGGTAGAAATTTTCTGAAAAATAGAAAAGAGGAGGGAAATATCTTTAAAAAGTGGGGAAAAAGAAAGAAAGAAAATGATATCGATAAATGGGCATGATTAAAAAAAATAAGATTATTAAAGGTAAATAAGGAAAGTAAATGTCTAGTTACTTTATTAGTTGTATTACCATTATATGTGCATGGTGAAAAATGCATGCAATCTAAGCCTTAGTTGAGGACGAGTAAGCACAAGTGCTTGGTATGATGATGAGAGATAAGTTGGCTGACTGATATTTATGTGCTACACAAGTCCGGAGTGATCGCGCAGGGAAAGTGAATGATACCATATAATGTTACCTTTGAAAATCTGCATTCAAATGGTTTGCTTGTAGAGTCCATAATCATATATGAATTACATTAAGGTCCATTTCGAGAATAGGGTAAAGACGTAGAAAACAAAAGAGTGATGTGATATAATATAAGGTAATAATTAAAAATAAAAATAAATAAAATTTTTTTATGAAAAATGTAAAATAATGATTAAAAATATAAAAATAAAGAAAAAAATTAGAACTATTGGTAATTAAAATATCAAATCACATCAAAAGATATGTAAAAAATTAAAAAAAGGTGAAAAAATTCCCACCCCTATTTTTTCTTGTTACGAAAACACTCTCAATTCCTTCATCATACATAACTATTCAATTGAAGACATGGATGGGTTCTAAAATTTTTCTCAATTGTAGTTGAATATGCACTGCAAAAATTCTCTCTCTACTGTGACCCATATAACCATTCAATTGAGATAAATTTTAAAATATTAGTTAAAAAAGTAATATTACAACCCCAAGCAAGCCATTTATATGGAAAATTTTGACAACATTGCCATAGAAACAATTTTGGTAATAAAATTAGATAAATTGAATAAAATTGTAAGAGCTGGATCCATCCCAAACAAATCTGTGAAGTTATGCTATGTTTTGACAACTGCAGCTAAACATAGAGCTCATATCTACAAAAGTAAAACGAATTAAATTCAAACACATTGAATTTGAGAGGTTCTAAAGCAACTGACAGAGAAGATGAGAATATTACGGGTGTTATCCTAATCTAGACCTCGACGTATAATCGTTATACGTTCCACTATAAATTGGTAGTCTCCATTTCACATTCATCAGCTTCTTCAGCTTCACTAGCCTGGTGGAGAGAATGGTGAATTTGTGGGCTTTCTTTTTCCTTTCCTTGTTCATCTTGCAACAATGCAATTCCGTGGTGGGTGATTGTGAGCAGAAGCGAGCAAGTCTTGAACTACTCACCAGGGAAAGCTTTCCAGAAGGATTTTTCTTTGGAACAGCCACATCGGCTTATCAGGTGGAAGGAATGGCAAGCAAAGAAGGAAGGGGACCCAGTATTTGGGATGAATTTATTAAAATACCAGGTGACTTAAAAATAATTATTTTTATCATTGTAGTATTTTATTAAAATCAAAGTTTTTATTGTAATTTTAATTGCATCGTTTAATAGGTATTATCGCTGACAATTCCACGGGAGAGGTCGCTGTGGATGAGTATCATCGTTACAAGGTTAACATTGTTTCTCTGATATATCTATAATGTATTGTACAAAAACTGAAGAGATATATTTTTGACTTTTAATTGTACTATATATATATATATATATATATATATATACTGATGAAGTTGATATTTTTATGATGTATTGTAGGGGGATATAAAGCTTATGAAGAAGCTTAACTTTGAGGCTTATAGATTCTCAATCTCTTGGTCGAGAATTTTTCCAGGTAAACAAAATTTTGTTGCACTAATTTTAGTTCAATCAAAGGAATTTTATTTAATGCATAATTTTTATTTTATGTGTCTTGCAGATGGAACAGGAAAAGTTAATTGCA
Source organism: Pouteria campechiana (assembly GCA_036873735.1). NCBI lineage: Eukaryota > Viridiplantae > Streptophyta > Magnoliopsida > Ericales > Sapotaceae > Pouteria > Pouteria campechiana. Next base: position 29,121 of record JAYJMB010047970.1, read on the forward strand.
AAGGAGTTGACTATTATAATAGATTGATAGACTATCTAATTGAACATGGTAAGATTTTTTTTAATAACCGATTTGATGCTAATTAATTTTTGATTATTCAGATTATGAATGTATGATTTTCATCCATCGTCATAACAGGTATTACTCCATACGCAAATTTATATCATTATGATCTTCCTCAAGCACTCCAAGAAAAGTACAATGGTTGGCTCAATCGGCAAGTTGTGTAAGTAAATAATTTGCATGTTATTTACTCACGTATGTAATCTGAATAATGCTATTATAGTTAATCTCTTTTGTTTTTTGGATTATGCAGAAATGATTATGCAGACTTTGCAGAGTTCTGTTTCAAGACGTTTGGTGATAGAGTGAAGAATTGGTTTACATTTAATGAGCCTAGAGTTGTGGCTGCCCTTGGATATGATGAGGGAACGTTTGCACCCGGAAGGTGTTCTAAAGCATTTAGAAACTGCACCACTGAAGGAAATTCTGCAACTGAGCCATACATCGTGGCCCACCACTTGATTTTATCTCATGCTACTGCTGTCAATAGATATCGGAAATATCAGGTGATTGAATCCCTGCCTCTTATTTGGAAGAAACGCACGTAATTTCTCAATCAAATCTAAATCAGCTTCAGCTTCCCTTTTATTTTGAGTATGAATAAAAACCCAATTTAAATCAGGCTGAGCAAAAAGGAAAAATTGGGATTCTTTGCGACTTTGTTTGGTATGAAGCGCACAGCGACTCTGCTGAGGACCAGCAAGCAGCTCAAAGGGCAAGAGACTTCCATGTTGGATGGTAATAATAAAATCATCCATGGTGCTTCCTGATAAAATTTGCTTATCAAACATTGATTTAGTCATATCTACGTTACTTGTTTGTTAGGTTTCTTCATCCCATTACATATGGTGAGTATCCCAAAAATTTGCAAGAGATTCTGCAAGACCGGCTCCCTAAATTCACCCAGGAAGAAGTCGAGCTGGTGAAAGGATCCATTGACTATCTGGGGATTAATCAGTACAC
>JAYJMB010047981.1:0-10279 GCA_036873735.1 Pouteria campechiana
ATATAATATAGAAAACATGTATTTTAAATATGTAATATATTATGTATAAATATAAATAAAATATATTATAAAAATATATATAATAAAATATTAAAAATAACATATATAATATACAAAGCATATATAATATTATATTTTGTAAGTGATATACATTGTATTATATATAATATAAATAATATATTTTATAAGATACGTATATAATATTTATATACTGGTATATATTTTATATAAAATATACTACTATATATGGTAGTGAAAATTTCTAATATATATTTTTACTATCAAGAAAATTAGAGGGAGAATTAATGTCTTTTTTGATAATTTTACATACCAAAAATACTTCTTGCAATTTTTGCTAAACAAACCAATAATATTGAAAGCAATTTTTAAATGATAAAGCCTAACACTAAAGAGCTTTTTATTTACTACACTTTTCTTTATATATCTATTTTGGTAATTCATATATTCAAAATCACTTTTAGTATTTTATAGTCAAACACATTTATAAGATTGAAAATACTTTTTAAATGATAGAGCCAAACACTATACAACTTTTCACTAACAACACTTTTTGTAAAAACTCTATTAATAAAAGTACTTTTATCAATAGTTGAAATTTCACCGCCAAGCTAAACAGACCCTAAAAGTACTATTTGCAACAACAAATATTGTTTTTCAATGTTTTAGGAGAAGCAGAAATTTTTCACTTTTCCATGGGCTCCCCACAGCAGCACTTTTTCAAAAAACTCTTAAATTACATAGCTACGCCAAATGGAGCCTTTGTCAAAGATTACAGTCAACACTGCAGATTGCAGTGAGTCGTTCATTTCGAGCCTAGCTACTTGAAAATGGGTTGCTATATACATGTGATGGAGAGAAAAATAAAGTTATTATATTTGATAGTGTTGATCCCTTTCTTAGGCTCTACCCAAGAGAGGATGAGTGAATTGAATTAGTAAAATTTTATTATTTAATTTTGATTAATTAAATTTTCTTATTTCAAATGATTTACTATCCAAACACAAACAACAACACTGTATATGGTGGTTTGAGCCTCCTTTACTTTTCTAAGTACACACCCTTTATATCTTGAGTTTTAATATGTTAACCACAAATATAATCTAGTACCAATACATTCTTCTATATTCTAGCTTTAAGAGGCAAGATTGGTGTCAATACATTTTTTTAGATTTCAGCTCTAGGGTCATAATCAATGCTAATGCACTCTTCTAGATTCTAACTCTAGGGAGTGTGTTTAGTGCCAATACACTCTTCTAGTTCTAACTCTAGAGGACATAAATGCAACTCAATAAGATAATTGTGAAACATAACTCCAATTATTCAACTTATTCTTCTTAAGCTTGGTCTCCAATACCAATCTAAGGAAAGACACCAAAACAAGATGAGAAAGAGAAATAATTACACTTTTGTAATATTATTTTGAAGTGTAGGGGGAAACTTTTTGGTTTTAGTAGATGATAACAAGTTGACTGTTGTAGCTTTGATTTCTCATAAGCTCCCCTTTTGTTTTTAAGTGCTTTTATAACTGAATTTATGAAGTTGAACATTTAAATGCCTTGAATGAATGAATACTTGGAAGTTTTAGCTTACAAATGCTTACACTAATTTGGATCTCTCTCTTCAACATGCAAACATCACTCCTTTTATACTTCTCCTTAAGTTTTTAGTCATTGAAGGCTATTTAGGTGCACTTAATGCCTTTCAATAGTTATATTTTTTACCTTTGCAGTTGTCAGGTGGATGCCAAACAACAACTACACTTGTGCTCTATACTCCAACTTTCTAGAAGCTAGAGGGAGGCTCCCAAAATGGCAAGTGAATGGGAGGCGAATGCTATGAGGCTCCTAGGCTAGAGCTCAATACCTCAACTATTTAGAACTTCCCAATGAATGTTGGGAGGCTCCCAAGCCTATGCTCCATACCTCAAACTCCCCGAGAGTTGTTAGATGAATGACAAGTGGCTAGAGTTTACAATTAAAAAATTTACTTGGGAAGGTTTAGGTCCTCTTGTGAATGCTTCATTTTTTTAACTCTTGTAACCCTCAAAAACCTCATTTTTCTTTAATGGAACTTGTATTTATAATTTTAGGAGCAATTCTTGATCATTTAGAAGAACATCACTGAAAGCTAGCCATTAGAATGCCTTTTAAAAATTCCATATACACGAATTGTCAGATAGGACAACTGAGAATCCCTCTGTCAATTCCTTATTAGCGTAAGTTAGCTTGAAAAACTTTGTGGTCTTACTTTGTTGCTCTAAATTTTAGCAAAACTTTATTAACTTAAGTTCAAATCAAAGACAAGTTTTATTATTATCAAAACTATACACCTAGATTCAATTGATAGGGAGGTAAATAATATCATGATCACTTATTATGTATATACAAATTATATTTTCATCCCAATTTTGGTCTTCTTAATATGTGGGAATAAAAAAATAGAAAGAAAATGATGTTACTAAAATAAAGAATAACATCTATCATAAAATAAATAAAGATAAATTAGATAGAATTTTTGGTAAAAAAGATGAGTAGTAAGAAAAAAGTAGGATTGTTATGATAAACCTAAATCATATTAAAGGATGAAAAATTTTATTTTCCTAAAATAATATTCCTTTTCCACCAACTAAATAAGCCTATGAAAATTAAATTCCACCGATCCCAACATACCTAGCTAGCTTTAGTGGTGTTGAAAAAAATTAAGCTACTAAATTTTGCTTACTTGTATTTTAGGAAGGCTTAGTGATATATATAACAAAAACATATTTTCATTTCATTTCATTTTATTTTCATTCTATAATATCCTTAATTCCTTGGTCAATAATGTGAAATTGGATGATGCCAACCATCCTTCTTTTCTAATCCCTTTACATTATTTTTAAAGAATAATTTGAGTTATTTGATTAGGTGTCATTGAGTTTTGATGAAATTGCATATGACACTATATAACTTTACTCTTTACAAGGTATACCATCAAGTTTTTTGGGGGTTTTCCTCCTTCATAGAGGTGGGCCCCAATGTATTCTATGCTCACAACATATAATCAAAATAAAAATTAGGTTGTTTGGGAATGACAGATTTGATAGACTTATGGCTTCCTTTTTTCTTCTTTAAGTAATGTTCTAACAAGCCACAATTGAAGAAAATTTTTTTATTATTGCTGCATCATTCAAGCCATCAAGCAAGGGATTTAAGAGAAGACTTTTCAACATCTTCTCAGTCAATTTTTAAATTCTGCTTGATAAGATTTATCCTTATTATTTTCTATTAAGATTTTTAAAACTTATTTTTATACAAATCATGAAATCCTTTAGTTTTTATTAGGAAAGAATATACTCTATAATACATTATTCCATAGTGAAAGTTTTTTATTAGATTAGGTCCTATCATTTTTTTTCTTCACAATGAGATATTATTTACATAATAAATCTTGTGTATTTGTGGGTTCTTCATTGGGTGATTGAAATTTGTGATTACCTATTTAATTTATATAAAGAGAGAGAATTTATCCCAATGAATAGTTTCAAAGCTTGTTTCATTGTTCAATGATTTTTTATATGGGTTAAATAGAAGAAACTTCATTTTCAATGCTCAAACTCATAGTATTAAATTACTTAATATGAAAAATAAGGATGAAAAATATTTTATATTACAATCAGCCTTATGAACGCATTAAATTAAAAAAGTGAAATCAATATATAAATTTGAAGATGTCTAGGACTTGCTAAAGAAAAAAGCTATTAGGCATACTAGACAATGGGTTGGTCAAAGTATTTATTATCACATTGCAAATAAAGTTGGTGCCTACAGGCTTTGGAAAAAATTAGAGAGCCTTTATAAATAAAGCTTTCTAATAAGAAAACTTTTAAATATGGAATACAAAGATGGATAAAACGTTGCAAATATCTCGGTGACTTTTTGGAAGTATTGAATGAATTTTTAGTGTGAAAATTACTTTTAATGATGAAGTGAAAACATTATTTTTATTGAGTTTTTTGCCAAATAATTGAAAAATCTTAATAATATATCTTAGTAATTTTGCTTGAAATGGTATCATGACTCTAAATGTCGTGAAAAATACCATGTTAAATAAAGAAGCATGATGGAGGAAGCAAATACATTCTCCCATTCAGAGTCGCTTATTATAGAAAAGTAATTAAAAAGTTAGAATATATTTTTTCACTACAATAATAGTGACAATGATAAGTTCAGAGGGAACCGTGACAAGTTAAAAGAGAGATTAAAGTAAAAAAGTAAAATATATATATATATTATGGTAAGATAGGACATATGATTAGAGAATAGCTAAAACGAGATGAAAATAATAAAAAAAATTGAAGAAAAGAAAATTCAAGAAAAAAGAGAATTAATTAGTTGCCCTTGAGATAATATGGTCATTATTTATGATATTGATTGTCTAACCAATTATATATTTGTATGGATAATTGATTTTGTAGCTACTATCATGATATTTTTTTTTCACTTGTGGTGAAATTGAATGCTATTAGAGTTTTTATGAGTCTAACAGCTAGCATAAATTTATAAATTGAGCAGCTTGATGTAAAAATTGCTTTTCTCTATGATGAATTTGAGGATAAAGTCTATATGAAGCAACCTAAAGATTTTAAAGTCAATAGTAAAGAGAATTTGGTGTGTAAGTTAAAAAAGAGTCTATATGAAAATAGGCATTAAGGCAATGATACAAGAAGTTTTAGTTTTTCATAAGACAACATACGTATGTGAGATTGAAAGACTGAAAAATTAATTAAGAGAAGGTAGTGATATAAGAAATTTTAGTTTTTCATGAGATCATATAGGTATGTAAGATTAAAAGACTAAAAAATTATTTTAACGAATCCTTTGCTATGAAGTGTTTGTGAACAATTAATCTAATCCTTAGATGAAGATTATTTGTAACAAAAAAAATGAAAAGCTTTAGTTATCTTAAGAGAGATATTGAAAAGGTATTGGAAAGATTAAACATAAGCAAAGCTAAACTAGTTTGTTCTCTATTTGTAGGTTACTTTGATAGATGAAGAAGATAAAGAAGAGATGAAATATGTGAATTATGCATTATAGTGAATAGTTTGATTTGTGTCATGGTATGTACAAGGCGAGACATCATTTATGTAATCAGTGTGGTAAGTTGATTTTACTCAAATCCAGGTAAAGAGCATTAAGAAGTAGTAAAGTGTATTTTCTGGTATCTTTGATGTATATCTAGAGCTTGTTTATATTTTAGTACCAATAAACCTATGCTTGAGGTATTTATAGATGCAAATTGAGCTAGTGATGTTGACTCTAGAAAGTATACTTCAAGATACTTAGCAACATTTGCTGGAGGAGCAGTATCATGGTTTAAATTATAAAAGTGTATTGTAAGTACATTGTTATTACTGAAGCAAGTAGTGGATTGTTATGGAAGAATTTTTTTTTAAAATAGTTGAGTATGAAGCAAAAGAAGTGTATTTTATATTATAATAGTTAGATTGCTATCTATTTTAGTAAAGATACTATATTCAAGGTCTAAACATATCCAAATTCAGTATCATTGAATTTGGGATATACTAAAGATTAAGTTGTTATAGCTTGAGAAAATCTATACTAATGATAATGGATCAAATATGACAACAAAGACACTAACCAAAGAAGCTAATTACATGCAAAGACATATTAGGTCTTCTAGAACCCTCTATGTATTCAGAAAGATTTGTTGGGTTTTCGTCCTTGATCAAGGCGGACCCCAATGTATTCCATACACAAAAGGCATGACTAAAATAGAAATTGGATTTGAAGACCCTTAAATGCAAGTTATTACATACAACAATTTCAACAAACTTGTGACTTCCATTTTTCTTTTTCTCTAAGCAACTTTCTAACAAGTTGCAATTAGAGAAAGAGTTTTGATTGTCACTGCATCATTTAAGCTATCAAGCAAGGGATTTAGGAAAAAATCTCTCAACTTCTTCTAAGTTAGTTTTCTAGTTCTGCTTTATGAGATTCATCTCTATTATTTTCTTGTTGAAATTGTTAAAATCTATCTTTATAGTAATGATGAAATCTGTTGTTAGAGAAGAACCTACTCTGTAATCCCATTATTCTATAGTGAAAGTTTATGAGTAAATTATGTTTTATCACATTAAGGAGTTTTCACATAAAATTTTTGTGTATTTATGAGTTTGATTTCATTAGGTAATTGATTATTGTTGATTAGAATTTATGATTATCTTTTTAATTTATACAAAAAGAGATAATTTATCCAAGTAAGTTTTCACCCTTCTTGCACATGTACCCTCGACATCATAGTCCATCAATAATTTAGGCTTAAACGCAGCCTTTTTTTTTTGCTACATTTTGCATCAAACATAGTCAAATTTTGGTTGTTTTTGGTATGAAAGCATTTGACATCAAATGCAACCAACATGGGTCGGCTGCTTTTGAGCAAATGTAGCCACCCTTTGGTTGTGTTTAGTATTAAACGTTGTCAATCGATTTCGGCAGTGTTTGGTTACCAAATGCAGCCAAAAAAGGCTACCTTTGGTATGATAATGAAAAAAAAAATAATGTATTAAATGTGAAGATTATTTAATACAAATTGTGTGGAATATAAATAGTATTAAAAAACTACTTCCAAAAAAAACTATAAAACTACTAAAAAGATATTTTAGAATTTTTGATGCAATTGAAATACAATAATCAGAATCTATTTTTGGAATATTATAATCCTCTTGCATTGTATTAATATTTCAATCTTGGTTGGAAATTGAGATAAAAAGTAGAAGGCAAAAGGAGAAAGTGATTGACCATAAAAAAGATAATTCACTTAAATCCTTTTATTTAGTCGTTGAAATATTATAAAATTAGCATAATCTTTATATTATATATATGACATAAATATTTGAAAATAATTTAGATATTTAATTCAAATTATGTAGATCCCTTTATTAAATGAAATATTTTAGTGAGGTTAACATTTGCTCTAAAATAAATTTGGCCGCTATGACTTATATAAGAATTTTATTCTTCTAGTTAAATAGATGGCTTATATATTGTACCTATGTGGGGTACTTTATATGAAAATAAAAAATTATCAATGATTTTTTTCTTTCCTAACCCATAGAGATGACTAATGCATTTTAATTTTTTGATAAAATAGAATTTAAAATTTAATGTAAAAAATAAATAAAGGATCTTAATATAATTGTATATTTATATTTAAAATATATTATATTTATAAAAATTAAAGGTTTATGTTAAATAGATTAAGAAACCAACTAGAGGTACCACAGGTGCTTGCTGGTATTACTTGCCAATAGGCGATATGACAGGCGGTAGGTAAAACCGCCTGGGATCCTTTTCTCTGACCCCAATTCCATTACCTATTCGCAGGTGGTACCGCAAGCGCCCGGGGTACCGTCTATCGAATATAAGAAAAAATACACTTAACGTAGCAATATGCAAAAGCCCTGCCTAAGACACTTTTGATTTTTTTCATCTCTTTCAATAATAAGTAAATTTGGCATATTAACTATTTATTTATAATTTTTTGTATATGCTTCCTAATATTTGTTGTTTGAATAGCCAATTTTAGCTGTAGTTTAAAAATGAGTAAAGTTTAAAAAGAAAATAAAAAATTATGAGTACCTAAGGAGTTAAAAAATTTTAGGTAGCCGGTTTTGGGAGTTCATAATGAATTGGGCAGTACACATTTAAGTATTTTCCCCTATTTAAAAAAATATTACTAATTATCATTATTTCTTTGGCTTGATAGAGGTCATGAATGAATACTGCATGGACGCATAATTATTTAATGTTCATTTTGGAGATAATTTAATTTTTTAGCTTAATTATTTCATTAATTAATTTATCATGCTATAATTCTTATTATTATTATATCATTATATTTTTTATAAATATTTTTTAATCATATTATCATACTAAACCCAGCCACCCAAATTCGGCTACCAAAAGCAGCCATTGTTGGCTGCGTTTGATACCAAACGCAACTGAATTTGGGTGGCCATTTTTGATATGCTAATGTAGCAAAAAAAAAGATAAAGAATAATTTTATTTATTTCATATAATTGAAAAAATATGAACTTTAGTCTTACGATAAAGATAATATTAGCCTTGAAATAATATCAATTTAAAAATAAATAACAGTATATTAATTACATTTTTAAAATTAGTGTATTAGAAAGATATATTTCATATAAATATTAATATTAGTAAAATATAAGATATAGCACCCAAACATCTTGGGTTTAAAAACTAAAAAGATAACATATATAAAGATAAGAAAAAATAAAATTATTTAAAATAATGAATATTCACATTAATCTAAGATTTTTTTTAAAATGCATTATTACATCCAAACATACCCTTACACATAATACCAATTTTTTAGCATAATATTTTTACTCTTAATTATATGTTAAGACTATATATTGGGACACTCATGTAGGCTAGATAACTTTTTTTGAAATATGAGTAACAAAATTTTAACTCCTTAATGTTCTCGTAGTTTTCAATTTTACTACTAGTTTTTTGTGCGCCTATAAGTTAACATATTGTGAGTGATACATATATAAACACTAAATGTGTAAAAGTTCCACTTTCTACTCTAAAATTAAACAATCATGTATATTCTTTTTCATACTTATTTTTATTTTAATTATCTTTATTTTTAACTTTTTCAGAATAACATAATTACCAAATCTCTTTTTTATTGTTTACTTTTTTATTGGCATTGGCCCTTGCCTTACCCTACCATTTTTTTTATTTGAATAAATTGGCTTGTTGAAAAGAAAATAAATAAATAAATCTCTGATAGTTATAATTTGTTTTGCAAATTATCATACCAAACGTAGCGATTTTGGATGGCCGCATTTGGTAGCAAACACAGCTACAGGGGTGGCTACGTTTAGTATGATAATTTATATAAAAAAATTATTAAAATCATATTATTTATTTATTAAGAATGAAAAAAGGATGAACTTTAATCTTAGAATAAATACTATATCAGCCATTGAATAAAATAAAGTTAAAATAATGAGAGTGTATTAATGTATTATTAAAATAGTGTATTGGAAAGATGGATTTGATATAAATATTAATATTAGCAAAATATGCGATAATAGTAGGCAAAATATTATATGTTTAAAAAAAGCATAACATATATAATGATGAGAAAAAAATAAGATAATTTAAACCATACAAAATGTCACATTAATCTAAGAAAAGGTTTAACAGATGTATTTTAAATGCATTGAACTATATGATCATAAAAAAGTCATTATCGGGAGGATGAATATATTATAATATGTATATTCATGAATATAAATATATATTAATAAGAATATAAATATTAACATATTATTAGTATAATATAAATATATATTAATAACAATATATTATAAGTATTCTAATAAATGTGAAATAATGTATGGTCTGGATGACAGGTGGAACCACAGGCAATCGCGTGTATCGCCTGTTCCACAAGCGATATGGGAGGCGGTTTGGGGAGCTGCCTGTGGATGATTTTCTCACACACTAATTCTCCTGACTATGGGCGGGTGGTACCATGGGCGCTTGCGATATCGAGAAAAGCTAGGCAGAACAACACATGGGATGGCAGGCGGAACCATGGGCTCCTGAATGTGTCGACTGTCCCATATGATAGGCGGTATGTTAAATCACCTGCGATCACTTTTATCCTAAGCGTATTTTACTGCCTCTGGGTGAGCGGTATTGCGGGTGCCTGTGATACCGCTTGCCATTCAAGGGTAAGTGCTAGGCAATATGGGCGGATGCAAATTGGGTTAGACAGTAGACGACACTGGCGTTTATAATTTAAGTCATTTGTCTGATTTCAGTCGATAAGGTCATCCATCATTTTCAAACATGTGTTAAAATATTGCGTTTTAAAATAGTTAATGATGGGCAATAAAATTGCAAACATTTTAAATATCTCGAAATATAACTTCATTGCCACAAAAATGACTTTTTTACAACATATAACCCCCTTTACAATTGAAAATTCCCCAAAAGAAAATAAATCCACCAACAGTGACTCCAGTGATGATCCTAACCAGAGGTGTCCTCTGGGAACATGGAAGGTGATGACACGAATAGTTCCCCTTGAATGGCAGCCTGGTCTAAGGTGAACTTATCAGGAGAAAACATCGGCTCAGGTTACTGACCAAGGGGGATACTAGGTGGAGTGGTTGAAGGATGCTCCGAATTTTGGGTGAGATTGT
>JAYJMB010047981.1:10379-22751 GCA_036873735.1 Pouteria campechiana
TGTACTAGTGCGAGAGAAGGTGCCTGTTAGGGGTGTGCATGGGCCTGGTTCAGTTTAGATTTGAGGTTGCCCAATCCTAACCCTATGTATAAAACATGTGTCCAACCCTATACCCTACCCTACTTTTAAAACCTTTGCCCAATCCTTACCCTAATCTTTTGGGTTTCGTTCGGGTTCAAATTTTTAATATACACCCAACATAAAAAGGTAGATAAAAATAGTAACTTCACATGTTAAAGCAGTGTATAAAAAGTTATAAAAAAATGACTCATTTCTTACATATGTTGTACCATTGCAATCAAACAAATAATAAGATATTGATATACTAGCACATGTGACCAGTATGACTATCTGCAATTGATTATTTCTCCATACAAATTTTTATTCTGAGTTTCTACAAGTCTAGAGAGGTATAGCGGAATTACAATAAGATTATCAATCATGAAAAGATGAAAGAAACCCAACAAAAAATTAACACAATGACCAATCAAGAGAAGAAAGAAACCTAGCTAAGAAAAATCAATGAACATACCAACCATCAAGAGAAGAAAGAAACCCATAAAAGAAAATCAACAAGCACACTCACTCATCAAGAGAAGAAAGAAACCCAACAAAGAAAATCAGTGAACACAATGATCCATCTCTACCCAACTCCATGTATCTAGGTTGGAACAGATAATTCCGATAAAATCACAATAGAAAACTTCATAGAGAGGTCAATCCAACAAGAGGATCAAAACAACTCGCGAAGCAAAAAAATTCAGAAGAGAAAAATCTAATCAGAAAATTGAATAATTTCTTTTAAATCTTATGTGGGAATAATTTCCAGAAAAATCTAACTAGAAAACTTATTTTATTATTATTATTTTAATAGTGATTGGGTTTGGGTTTGGTCTGGGTACCCGAAACCTATACCCAGACCAAACCCACCAATCACAAGGGTTCGGTTTGGTCTCTACCCTATTTAAATTTTTTTAAAAAAGTTGCATCCCAGCCCTAGACAAATTTAGACGGGTTCGGGCTAAACCCGAGCCCATGCACGCCCCTAATGCCAGCTATGGTCTTTTAGAGTTAGGAAGGAGTATATCTAGCTTCTCAGTTATCGTCATCAGTATTCCTCTTAGCTTGCCAACTTTAGACCTTAGGTCTTTCGCTTCCATTGCCAACATGCTATATGTGGAGAATCTAGGAGCACGGCTCGATGCGAGTGAGGCTTGAGGAGGTGATGGGGATCCCTCTATAGCGGGACATGGATCAGAATGCCTTTCTCTGTGCTCTTCACCTTCGGCTCCCTTTGACAAGGTACCTCCTCCAATCTTTCTTCTTCGAAGCTCCTAAAGTTTTCTTCTTCCATTTCTCTCATATTCTTCTCATCCATCTCTTGTACATATTGAGAGACTTAGATGCTCATTCTTTTTAGGAGGGTGGCTCCTACCCAATCCTTCTTCAGCACGGACACTTGCAGATAAGCTTCCCCATCGAGTGAAACATTGAAGTGCTGAAAGATTTTTGTGAGACACACATCATATGGCATGACCATATCCATCCTCTGAGATAAGTGACCAAAGGCACTAAATATGAGCTTTGGGAGGTTGACCCTTTGGTAAGAGTACATTTTCCATAGCGTTCGGGCCCCAGCAGCAGTAACTTGCTCTATAGCCCCTGACTTGGGCATGATCATGCATTCTAAAACCTTTCAAAGCATTCTTAGTCAATATTTAGATCTCTTATCCACATATATGAATCGGTCGATGTGTACTCATGGTTGGTGGATAATTGATTAAATACTATCTCCTTCGTCAACCCATCCTCCTCCTCAATATCCATAATACTTAGAATTTTGGCTAGATGTTCTTCGGCGGACAATTCAATAGTGCCGAAATCTATTTCCATGCTCTTCACCATCAACCTCAATGTGGGATCATTCCAATTGAAGTAGAATATGAGCACCAACTCTCTGTATATGGGTGCATCATATCCAATAGGTCATTTCAACCTTGGTAGTTTATCATAGATCAAATATCAGACTTACATTTGTCCAGAAAATCAAAATCTATCTTCTTTTGTACATGAATCGGCCTAATTAATATTGAGGTATAGACCTTGAACTTGCATTCTTCCTCACCAAAATAGTATGTTGGCAAGTCATAAGGCTCAAACTTCGTAGTCGGTACCTTCCTTTCCACTACTTCTGTGGGAAGTGATTTTAGGTCATACATTAGGGCCCATGGGTCTGCCCTTCCCTCTATCCTATCTTTTTTGGGTGCCCTTTCATTCACATTGGGTTGGGACAAGGGGTTACCTGCCTAAGTGCCCAATTAGGTCCTCCTTGATGATAATGGCTGAGAGGGGGATGATCCTTCTTCCGGCCTAGGCCTTTTTGTGCTCCTCAAACCCTTAGAGACTACTCGCTTGGGCGCCATTGGTTCAATGTTTGGGTGTGGGAGTGGCTAGTGCTGAGAAAGTGAAAATAATGGAGGGTAAAAAATCATAGGCAAATGGGGGCTAGAGATGGGAGGAGGTAGGGAAAGCTAACGAGCGAAAATAGATGGCGAATCGACGCATGGGTTTTTAACCTATTCAAATCGATGGGTGCTCGGGAAATGCCAGGCTCTTGTACCGGGAGGCGCTTGTATATGTCACATCAATAATTAAATTAATTAGGGTATTTTTGCTACATTTACCCCTTAAGTACTATACATTATATATAGTCTGAGTGGGTTATATAAAATAATATTACAAATTAGGACTTGGGTATGGAGATAATTGACAACTGATTATAATGTAGTGCTTTTATGATTTAAAAATATAATTCATTGGTTTTATGCTCAATTTAAATTTTATTTAACGCTAATATATGCTATTGATCCATTTGATTTTAATGGTCAGAAGTATTTTTATCTAATTATTGGCAAGTAATTGACACTAATTGCGCTATTTTTAGTTTAACTAGAAAACAAATGAAAATTTTAATATAAAAAAATAAAATATGCATACCAAATGCGCTCACCCAAATTCGACTACTTTTGGTATGTATATTTTAATTTTTTTTATATTAATATATTATTTAATATAACTTATATACTTTGTACTTACCTTTTTTATAAAAAAAATTATGTATTTATACATACATAAACTGAGATATTTTGGATTGAAGGTTTGGTAACACTATTTAAGTTGACTCGATTTCAAATATACTTAAATTATTTAAACTATTATATAGCCTTGAACATGCTCACCCATTACTCGCATGCACTTCTTCATTTTTTATTTCAATATTAAGACTATATTTTGAATATATTTTATGTTATAATTGATATGAAATTTTTTTTGATCCAACTAATAAAGAAGTTTTTTCCTCATAGCAAAAAAAAATATTTTATATTTCAATGGAATCATTAAAACTAAATAATATTGATGATGGCTTGCTAGGATCATAACTGAAATATAAAAGATTGAACTAGCATATTTATTAAGATTTGATTTTTTTTAAAATGCAACCAGCCTGACCGATTTTTTTAAGTATTTTGGTTATTATTTTTTTAAAAGCGCAACTGGCCTGATTCAGTTAATTATTTTTCAAAAAATACTTTAAAAAACACTTAAGGATCCTGTGATTTCAAGGTAGGCAGGTCGATTGAATGTTTTACTTACCATTCAATTCTAAGAAATACTTGGTTAAATAATTTTTTAAAATGTAATTGGCCAAGTTTTATTTAATGTTTTGATTAAATTAAAAAAATAGAATGCAACTGGCTAGAAAGAGTGTAATTGGGTATTTTGGTGAAATTTTTTTAAATGTAATTGGTGTGAAAAATTTTTATTTAGTATTTCAGTTAATTTTTTTAAATGCAAGTGGGCAAGTTTTATTTGGTGTTTTAGTTAACTTTTTTAAAACACAAATGACCTAGTTTTATTAGGCATTTTCATAATTTTTTTAAAATGTAACTAACTTGACTGAGTTTTATTTGGTATTTTGGTTAAAAAATTTTAAAAAATGCAATTGGCTTAACTGAGTTTAGTTAGGTAGTTTGTTTTTTTTTTTTTAAAAAAAAATGTAACTAGTCGAGTTTTGTAAGGTATTCTCATTAATTTTTTTAACACCCCAAATTAAAAATGATTTTAAAACCAAAATAAATAATTAAACTCTAGGAGTTAAGTTTTGAGAAAAAACTTTGAAGAAAATTTAATTCATTTGTTTTTTTCTAATTTTTTTTTAAAATGTTGGAACGGGGTCAGCAGGCGGTACGACGGGTGCCTGCCATATCGCCTGCCAATCAAATGCATGCGCAAATCGACGGCTTCTTAAAACATCACAGTTTGAAATGTATTTCACTTCTTGTTTTCCGTCCCTCGTCCACACCTCCGATTCTTTGAGCTTGTGATACCAAGTTTCTTCATTTTTCATTCATTTCCCCCAACCATCATCCTCCAAAAGTGCAACTCCTTCTGTCAAGAACATATTTACAGAGTCTGCCTTCGTGTCCTTTATAGTTGAGGAGGCTCGGCGCACCATCTTCATTCTCCCCAAAGAATCCAAAGGTAAATTCGAAACTACTGTCCTGTGTATGAATTACCCTAATATTATTATTTTAATTTGTAGCTACATTGCATCATAGGTTTTACTTAAAATGTACTCTAAAAGAGGGGGGTTTTGTCCCATGTCTAAACCATATGCGGGGCAGGGGGGGGGGCTGTTTAGTTGTGTAAGTGTTTTAATTTAAAATGCATAGTATGTGGTTAATGATAAAGGGGGGAACACATTTCTTAAAAAACCCACATTGGAATGAGCTACGGTTGAGTGGTAGGTGATACCGTAGGCACCCTCCATACTGCCTAGCTTCCCGTGGGTGCCACCACACCGATTGCAAGGCCGAAGGTATGGCAGGTGGTATATGAACTTAATTTACATGGTTGTATGCCAAATTTTCATGTTCATCCTTGTTCATATCGTTTATTTTTCATAATTTATAATCTTGAAGGTGGTAATTTTCAAATACAAGTACAATAATATTTTACAATATTTTCCAAGTAATTTGATTTATATTGAATTATGAGAGGGGACACGGTTTTGTTAACCCACGAGGGCGATGACGCCCTTCATATGTACACAGTTGAGTTTGAGTAACCCCCCACCTTGAATTATCTAGTTCTTATAGAGATGGATAAAACATGGATCTAAGAGCTAAACAAGCTGAGCTAGAAGTATATGGATGATGTTCAATAATTTCTGAAGTTTGCACAGCTAAGCATGGAAGGAGATGACACCATATTTTATCTATGTACAACCTGTAAGAATTGAGTATTACTGTCACTAGTAGAAGTAGGACGATATTTGTATAAGCATAGGATGTGACAAAAATGTTGTAGGGATGCTATAGAATAGGTAAGATGCTTGTGGAACACAGGAAACAAACATTGCTAATAGGGGGACAGGGACTCATTCAGAATATGAAAAGTTACTTGAAGATGCGCAACGTGAATTATACCTTAGGTGTAAGAAGTTTTCTTTATTAGGCTTCTTGGTAAGGTTGACGAGCATGAAAGTAGCAAACCGATGGAGTAATAAATTTGTGGACATACTGTTGGAGCTTTTGAAAGATACTTTACCGGACAAAGAGTTGTCACCTACAAATTATTATAGTGCCAATAAGTTTCTAAAAGATTTGGACCTTGGATACATCTCAATTCATGCTTGCAAATATGACTGTGCGCTATTCTGGAAGGAACATGCCAATCTTCAGGCTTGTTCGACGTGTGGTACTTAATGTTAGAAAAATAATGGGGCGAGTGATAAAAAAAAGATTCCCCACAAGATTACAAAGGTTATTCTGGTTAACAAAGATGGTACCTCATATGATATGGCATAAGGAGGGTAGAGTTGATGAGCCTAACGGTATGGAACATCCTGTTGATTCCATAGCTTGGAAGGAATTTGATAAATAGTTTCTGACTTTCACAAATAATCCGCGGAACATTAAGGTTCGATTGGCGAGTGACGGTTTCAATCCATTTGGTAGTTTGACCACAACGCACAACACATGGCCAATTGTTCTACTGCCATATAACTTACCTCCATGGAAGTGTATGAAAGAATAATTCACTATGATGACCCTACTTATTTTGGGTCCTAAAGCTCAAGGTGCAGACATTGATATTTACATGTAACCACTACTTGCTGAGCTGCTAACACTGTGGGGCAAGGGGTTCTAAACCTTTGATGGGTAATCTTGACAATAATTTCTTATGCGGGATGTAGTGATGTGGACTATAAATGATTTCCCCACATATGAAAACTTATCTAAGTGGTCAACCCACAGTTATCTTGCCTATCCTAGTTGCAATAAAGATGCAGCATTAGAACAATACACATCCAAAATCTATTTTATGGGACACCGTCGTTTCTTACATCAAAAACCATGTCTGGCAAAGGAACAAGAAGGACTTTAATGGCCGAACTGAGACCCGATAAGCTCCAAGAAAACTATCTGAGATGGAGCTCTTACAATAATTGCAACTACTACCAAACAAAATAGCGGGAAAGCACTCATCTATATTGAAGAAAAAGAAACGTGAAAAAGATGAGATGAATTAGACCAAGAAAGGTATCTTTTGGGATCTTC
This sequence comes from Pouteria campechiana, assembly GCA_036873735.1. Taxonomy (NCBI): domain Eukaryota; kingdom Viridiplantae; phylum Streptophyta; class Magnoliopsida; order Ericales; family Sapotaceae; genus Pouteria; species Pouteria campechiana. The sequence continues at coordinate 17,003 of JAYJMB010047981.1, forward strand.
CATATTGGCCAAATTTTGTGATCTAACATAATCTTGATGTAATGCATGTGACTAAGAATGTTTGTGATAACAACTTAGGAACCTTGCTAAACATTGAAAAGAAGTTAAAGAATACACATAATGGGTGTCGAGATTTGGAGAGACTGGGTATTAGAAAGGAATTGAACCTTCACAAAGAAAAAGAGCTCTATGTGAAACCTATAGCATGCTACACATTGCCACTAGCATCCCGAAGAGGCTTCTGTGCTTTCTTAAGAGATGCTAAGTATCCAAACAGATTGTTGCAAATTTATCAAGCCATGTGAATATAGAAGATGGCATGGTGCATGGTCAAAAGTTGCATGACAGTTATATCATGTTGCAAGATACCCTTCCGGTAGGCATACGGGGATTCATGCGCAATGACATCTCTAATACCATTTCTCAACTTGGCAGTTTCTTCAAATGATTGTGCTTGAAGACCTTATGGGGGAGCATCCTGATGCACCTTATATATAATATTCCTTTGATTTTGTGCAAATTGGAATGTATTTTTCCACTAGCTTTTTTTGATGTGATTGTGCATTTGTATACTTACCTTCTTAGTGAGGCATTGCTTGCCGGACCTATGCAGTATAGATGAATGTTTCCAATCAAAAGGTACACTTGAAAACTCTATGCCTAAGGCATCTTTTAAACTACTTCAAATAGTTAATAACTTACCATACCTTTTTCAAGTTTTTGGTAGTCTTAAAGTGAATGTATGTATCTTGAGAGTTTAATTGCAAAGACATACAAAGTTAAGGAATGTGTTAATTCCTATCAATGTATCTAGGAGACGTTGAAACCTGCATTAATCTCCGACAAAGGGAGTCCATCTAGGTTTTTGCTCAAAGGGCACAACCCTTTGGATGTAAGAAGAAATACAGACAACCATCTCATGAAGATGCATCGACGACACGACATTATGTCTTATAAAATTGCGCAAAAATATAGAAGTATCTTTGATAATCTTAACTACTTACCAACTTAACTTATTATATTGATCACCACAACTAGTTTACTATACGTGAAAAGGCCCTAATTTCATCTTATCTGTCCTGGCTCTTCTTTAACATCAGCGAACATGAAGATGAACTAAAAAAGGACAGTCAAACTGAGATTCAAAAAATACAAGATGAGCATGGTTTCAAAAGCAAATAAATTTATACTACTTATGTATTTATTATATGATGAACTAAGCATAATTTAATAACTTGGACAGATACACTACGTAAGTAAGTCTGCTCGCCGCTTTGCTAACACATTAAAATAACTTTCACAAATAAATCAACTATATCCGCAGAGTCCAAATTAAATATCGAAGGAGATATGGTCTCTAGAAAATGATCCACTTATAAAGTAGTCAATGACATACTTAGGATGTATTATGTATGGAATTAGATTTTACACCATAGAGAGTGACAGACATTACAAAATCCAAAATAGTGGTGTTGTTGTGCAGGGGGATCCATCAGGTGAGGTAGCAGATTTTTATGGATAGTCGTAGCGTGTGATAGAGCTACCATATATAATTAGGTATACATGTGTCCTATTTCAGTGTGATTGGTTTAACATTAGTACAAAATCAAAAATCAAGTTCGACCCTCATTTGACAAGTGTTAATGTCAGTCACCCATGGTACAGGATGACCCATTCATCCTTACATCTCAAGCTAGGCAAGCTTCTACTTGGATGACAAAAAGCTAGGGGCACCATGGCAAGTGGTTCAATATTGCATCCATCACCATTTGTGGAATATTCCACAATGCAAAGTCAGAAGGCTACCTATAGGGGAGGGCATTTTAAAGGAAGAGCATAGAGAGCAAGAGAATGAGTGATTAATGAATGATCTTGTTGAGGTCTCAAGTGACTTTCAGCTATCAAATTTAAATAGATAGGCACATCTAGAGAAAGAAAATGAGAATTTTATCAATGTCTAAATAGTGGAAAAGATTTCTAACCTTCAAGGAAATGTTGCACGGGATTCGGTTGCTATAGACACTGAACGTGAAGATCACGATTAAGGCACAGTCTGCTAAACTCCTAATTTGTCTTAAGGCACACACAAGCTTTCTTGCATATCTTTTATGTGTTATTCATTGAAATTTACCCTAATTATAAATTTTACATTAGTTGCTCATCATTTGCATCATGTTTTAGGTCAAAATTTTATAAAAATTGAATTTTAACTGACTTAGGGCGGGAGGCGGTACCACAGGCAATATGTGGAACCAGCCTTGGTGTGCTTTTTGTTTAAACTCCCATACCCATCTCCCTGCCTAGTGGCAGGAGATACAAAAGGCGCCTGTGATACCTCCTGTCATGGCAGGCACCTACTATGAACGCCTGTGGTTCTGATCACGCCAAGGTTGCAACTATTTGTCCACTAGTTTGTGCAGGGGTTTTGCATATTAATAGGACAATGTATTTATATTTGCTTCATTCATGACATGAATATTCTACCAAGTATCGTTCTTATATTTTGTAACTATTTCACAATGTTCTCTAGACGTGATCGAGGTCGAGCTTATTTAACACAGCGTGTGCGGATTGCCTCTGATGTGCCTTCTACATAGGAGGACAATGTGGACGTCCCATTGCCTACTGAGTAAGCATCTATTGAAACCTAGGAGTCTACATGCCCCCTTGGCTGCCAATTGGCACTGCACTGTAGCCCATGCCCCCATGCCTCTAGCTTTGAAATGCAAGACTTTCCTTTGTCATCAAAGACACTGGCTCCATCCAATGGTGTGTTTTCATTACTATACATTTCTTATATAGCATTAACCTTAATCCATATGTATTGCAAGTTCTGCCCAACTAAATACATTTTGTGACGTATGACACACTAATATTCTTTCTTGACAAGAAGTGAAAAAAAGAAATGGGGTCGCTCAAAAGAATCATTTATCAATGATATGAAGAGAAGCCTTAGTATACTACCAATTGAGATCGACCATAACACAGAGAAGCCGACAACTGAACAAGGTCGAAAGTATCTACCAAGGACTATTCGTTATATTATGAGGCCTTTGATACCAATGGTAGATAAGAGAAAATGGGCAAACATCACTTAGGAGGAAAAGCAACCCATGATTGCTGAATTAAAGGTAAAGAAGGGTACATCCATAATTTACAAACTTCAGATATTGTTAATATATTCTAAACTTGCTATCATTCTTTTGTTGTCATGCTTTGATATCAAGGATTTTGATCAGGATTGGGTCAAAATGATCGTTGAGGACTACTTCAGGACTAGTTACAAAAGAATCTGAAAAGATTATCATGACCACTACTCCAAAGTTGTAAGTACAGGCGCAGATCTAGTATCGTCACCACCCGCAAGAGTGAAGATTCTCAACTGGATCTTCCTTTGTACTTACTTTGCTTCCTTGGAATTTTAGGTATATACCATTTTAATATGTTTTTTACACTATTGTTTGGAGCCTCCACTATACATAGACTTTTTCCCTGAATATAGTAATGCATGGTTCCCCTACTTGCTTCAATGTAGCACAAGTCTTCGGTGGCTAAGGATAATAGGAAGAAGTTAAAGTATACACACTGCATAGGGCCAAAGCCATTTATGGTTGTTTTAGCTTAAAAGGTACGGATTATGTTATTTGTAGTAACTATTTGCCATCTCTATGTAAAATAAGTACTTTTATGCATGATAAATACAACATTTTTTATGGAATAGGAAAATGATTACCCCAATAGCCAAATCAACCAAATTGAACTATTTAACAAGACCTAAACGTGCAAGGTAGATGGCAAATTTATAACCCTAGAGGCAAAGGATGCATACGTGAGTACAACTAACTATTTATTTATTTCATAGACATTCAGGATTTCTAGCCATTATGTTGTCTTCTGAACTTTGCTTACTCTTTTCGCTAAACCTACAGAAGAAAATGGTAGAGCTACAAGCCACTAGCTCAGAGTCTGCAGAATCACCCCTCACACCAAATGATATCTACGATAAAATAATAGGAAAGCGCTCTGGATACATTAAGGGCTTAGGACACATTTCGAAGCCAATGAAGAGTCGGTTCAGTTCCGATTGACCTAATGGATCAAATGCAGTACTCCGTTCACAGCTAGCTTCTACAGAGGATTAGCTAAGCTCCACCAAGGAAGAACTTAAGAGTACAAAGGAAGAGTTAGCTACCATCAACCAATGGATTGATGCACTATCAGATGAGACAAGACACATAAGGTCATTGCCAACACCTTTCTCATTAGCCACATCTCAGTTGGGCATACTAAATTTTTCTAGAGGTAATTTAACGCTTTAAAAATCTTTGATTATTGCGTACTAACTATATTCTTGCTTACAATAATTCATACCCTGATATTTTTTGTGAATAGGTCCATTAAACGATGAGAAGAGTCAAGGAGAATAATATCCTTATGAAGACCATGAGCTATAGCTTTCCAGCAGTTTAAGAGAGGCCTCGACCTGTGGGTGACCTTCAAAGTTTTTTTCTTTATTTATTTCAATGGTTGTAAAGGATCTTCTATTTTACGCTTCCAAGAATGTATAAAGTAATCACACATAACATTTGTTTATTCATAGGATTTCTTAGACTCTTATAATGTATAATTTTGAGTTTAACATTATATACAATACATAAATATTTTTTATTTTCAAGTATTCACATTTACTTTTGAAAGAATAGTTATCATTATGGTAAATAAACGTAGTAATTACCCAAATATAATAGAATATTGTGTTGTCGGCATTTGATCTAAAACAACCAAACAATTGACTGAATTTGGCCAAATATAGCCAAATGTTTTTTGGCTTCATTTGGTCAAACACAATCAAAAAATTTTTGCTGCATTTGAGCAAATGCTACCATTTTGGGTTGGTTGCGTTTGCTCAAACGCAACGAAATTTGTTTGGCCGCATTTAGTCAAACGCAACAAAATTTGTTTGGCCACATTTGGTCAAATGTTACCAGCTGTTTGCTAGCAAATGCTGAAAAAAAAAAATAGTTGCCTTTGGCCAATTACGACAGGGCAAAAGTAACCATTTGACAACTTTTGTTTTTGTTATTGCATTAGGCCTAATGTGAACATTTTTTGGCTTAATGCAACCAAAAAGTTGGTTGTGTTAGGCAATTTTTATCGTAATGTATATCAATAAAAATCAATCATATTGATTTTTTACGAAAGGGAGTTTTATATAAAATGTACTATTGTCTTTTTTTTATGGCATTACTAGAATATTTGATGGATTGGATTTTATGAGATATAAAAACCTTGAGAAACATGAGATTAATATTGGATTAATAAACATCCTAATTATAGTCTACTCTTTACTTGAATATTTTCAGTTTAAAATTTAAAGGAAATTTAATTAGTAATGTCTTTTGAGGGTGTAATAAAATTTGTTCTAAATAGTGAGGATAATATTCAGACCAAGTATCCAACTTTTGTGTTTCATGCACCTAACCTCACAATAAAAAAAGACTTAACATTTTTTCTAAATAAATTCATATATTAATTTTGGGGTGATAAAATATTGCAAGACATTAATTCCTAATGAGTTTGCCTGTGTGTGTGGAGAAGTTTGGGCAGTTTCTTATGAGTTTTTTTTATCCAAACTCTAGAACATATGTAAAACATGACAAATGAATGACTTGTTTTGGTTTGTTTGTTGTTCTTAATTATGAGATCAAGGCCAAGTCTTCTCAGTAAATGAGATACTTTCAATCAAGTT
>JAYJMB010047981.1:22851-35779 GCA_036873735.1 Pouteria campechiana
TTTTGGTTTGTTTGTTGTTCTTAATTATGAGATCAAGGCCAAGTCTTCTCAGTAAATGAGATACTTTCAATCAAGTTCAACTGTAGGTTCAAGGTTCATCCGCCTTTTTATGTACATTATACTTTATGTATGTCAAGTTTATTTTATTTTATTTTAAGTCATTTCTTTTATTTTTTTAAGTTTTTCAAAAAGTAGTAGGGGATTATTAGATATTTTTAAAAATTCAAAATTGGAAATGCTCATGTGTTTCCTTTCCATATGGGTTTTTCATGGACAATGCAAACTCCCACCCGCTATGACTCATTATACAGTTAGACGTTAGAATCGCAGTCTAGGTAAGCATGAAAATCCAAGAGAGAAATGACGCTGAATAGATCAAGGGAGTATAACATTCCATTTTTGTGCTTTCATCATATTTATTCTCTATATTTCTTTTGTTTTCGTTTTTTTATTTTTGAGATTCTTTGGGACACATCAAGCATATTTATTTTGAGATCTTTTAGGAATGCAACCCAAAAGATTGTGATTAAAGTGAGGACAGATTTTCCATTAACACCAGCTATACTATATAGTGGGGAAATTTCGGTCTTAGAAAAAGTATCTTAAGTGATATGCCTTACCTCATTCTAATTACTTTATATTATCTGTTTTATTTTTACATTTTTATCTCCTCCTTATAAAAATCACCAACACTCATCCACTTGTTTTTAAAGAAACTTTTTTTTCCCAATTCATTTTCATGCAAATACGAAACGGAAATATATATTCTCCTTAGCTACTATACATGCTTACGTGGTTGACCTCTTTGCGGTCCAAAATTCAAAAAGAAACTTTTTGTTTTTTTTTTTTCCAATTCATTTTCATGCATGTATGAAAAGGAAATATATGTTCTCATTCTGCGGCCAAAATTCAAGAAGAAACTTTTGTTTTTTTTTTCCCGATTCATTTTCATGCATGTACGAAAAGGAAATATTCTCCCTAGCTACCCTATATGCATTATGCCTGTGTAGGTGACCACTTAGCGGTCCAACATTCAAAAAGTAACCTTTTTTTTTTTGTTGTTCCTATTCATCTTCATGCATGCACGAAAAGTATATATGCTCCCTAGCCAGCTACTACATATGCTCTCGTCAATGTAAATTGGCTATTTTCTATGCAACAGTGCATATCGTGCATGGGAATCAATCCTTTATATATCTATGCAATCTTTGATGTGGCCGGTTTGGCTAGAATTTGTTATAACCATTTTTTGCTAAAATTCAATGTTTGCTTTTTTGAATAACAGGGCATTGAATAGATTTTAATCGAGTTTAATAGAAGCCCATTGAAACTCAATTAAAGCTCATTAAATTCCCTCAAACATTCTTAATGCATTTCATAGAATTTAAGAAAACTATTATTAAAATCGATTAAACTAGTTAAACTCAGTTAAAAGTCCATTAACAGCTCTAGTAAATTTATCAATATTTTATAGAGTTTAACTAAGCTATTATTAAATTTGATGAAACCAAACTTGATTAGACTTGGTTAAAATCTTTTAAACCGCACTTTCATAAACCTATTAAACTTGATCTTTTAAATTTTTTTTAAAATATTTAAGATACATTTCAACTCTATATTTCACCTACATATCCATTATATTATTAATATTTTTATAAAATAATTTAAATAACCTCTACAAATTGCTTATTTAAAAATTTTCAAAAATGCCCCTCAAATTCTATTTTATTATATATAGTATGACCTTTCCTATCTTTTGATCCGCTCAATATTATGTGGATGGGATTTGTAATGTGTTGTCAGTTATTGCTTGGAAGGATGAGGCTTTCACTTGAGATTCTTGTGGCTTTACTTTAGGTCAGTCATACTCAAGTCTAATACATACCATCGATATTTTTATTTAACAGATCATTTATGTGTCTATGAAAAAATTAGCTATATTAAAATCCAAGGAGGTTATTTATTCAATTTAAAATAGAGGGAAAATAAAGTTCTCAAAGTTAGAATTATTCAATAAAACTAAATCACAATATCTTTATTGGAATTGCCTGTCACGATTTTCTCAATGATGAAAGATTGTATACTAAGGTTGAATAAAGATGTTGGTTCTAATGAATATCCCATCTATTGCATGTCTAATATGACTTACTTGTAGATAAACACATGTGCGAGATTTCACCCTTGACGATTCCATTGGAAAGTATAGGATTTCAAAGAAAATTTCTAGTTTTCAGGATCTTATTTAACATGTAGCTATCTTAATAATCTTAATTTTTTCTTATTACTTATTACTTATATTTTTACTCATTAGTTTTATCTATTTTAACTGTCATATCACTGTATTACTGAAAGATGATTTTAATAAGTAGATAAGGTTAAAATAAATAGAGAATAATAATTAAAAATACAGATAATCATATAAAAAATAGAATATTGGAGGAAGTACATATCAAATCAACTATTTGGAAAATTGATTTTTGGTAGAATTTCATTTCATGGATTCTAAATCCATTCCACCCATTATTTAGTTAATATCAGGGTACTAACTAAAGATCTTGTTAAGTGCATGCCTCAACAACTCATAAAACTAGTCGGAAAACTTGAAAAACGGCTCACCTTTGGGCTTCCTTGTTGGCGGCTGAGTCAAGTTTGTTTACCCTTGGGTCATAGTCAGTTTAGCAAGAGGGTATTTTATCCTGCGTTCAGGTTGAGGTTGACTAAGCAGGAGCTAGAGAGGAGGTTATCTGAGGAACAGGGTCACATTCAAGCTCTAAGTCTAGAACTGTCCTTAGCTTGGGAGGAGCATACCAGGGCCCTGTCCAAACACGATTCCACAAATTCTAATCTCCGTCAGGAACTTTTGGCGGGCCAGGCAAGTCGGGAGCCATAGAGAAGAAGGTCCGGGCTTAAGTGGTTTAAGGCTGACAATCTGTTTCGGCCTTTTACAGTCTTGTTCTAAAGAACAATGTGCACATGCACAAATTGCCCTGGAATTTAGGAATGATAAATCGTTCCTGAATATATGTTAATAGTAGTTGTTTGAAGACTTTTAAAAGATTTATGAAAAACTTTTGTTGCCTCTCTCTCAACTTGACTTGGAGAGAAAGTTAATTCCTGTTTATAAATAAATTTTATGTACAAAAATGTAACCCCAGTGCACTTTGAGCAATCAATCAACCCATGTACAAAATGTAACCCCCACAGCTAAGGTAGTAGCTAGATTAGCTGGAGCATTAATAGAACCCCTTTACGGCACACTACCGTACTTCTGAAAAATGCCCTGGCTAACCGGTACATCTAAGCTCCAATTCAATGCATTGTTTACAAGAAAGCCCTCGCATACATAGTATACGATGTGGGAAAATCTTTCTACCAAACGCTAGCTTTGAGTCATAGCCATTTGAATTGGCTCAAACAATTGATAATTGCTTGGATGAAAGATCAAGCTATTTGAATTTCATTCCATTACTCATGGCATTGCCACAAATCTGCTTTTCAAGAAGCTACAATTCCAGGCACATATTAGTTTCTGAAGACAGTGAAAGGGTGCCTCTAAAAGGAGTTAAAAATCTACAAATACCTCATACCTATTGTCATTTGGAGTAAACAAAATCACCTAAGCATTCAATTTTATTCCTCTTTTTCATTAAGCGCCGATTTATTAAGTTACATTAAGAAACTCTCTTTTAACAATAGATTTTCATCATATATGGTCCTCTTTCTTATGAGCTTATGCAACTAAAACTTAGATAAAACTTTTGAGAATTGCCTACTTTTATGAATTTTATTTCAAAAATGGAAAAGTGATATGTCATCATCCTCTATTTTTCGATGAACCGCACTGACCCAATTTTATATGCAGTTTAGACAACGGCATCTGAACTGCACTATAGGAAACCGACCCCGCTTAAAATCTGTGGTTCGGTTCATGGGTGCGTGACCCAAGTTGCACCCTTAATTTTCATTGGCTTATGTTTGCGAACGGACAAGCCATCTATCCGACGCATTCAGCACAAAAGTCAGCCATGGGTAACCCTCAGTAGACATCATCCAATGCAGAGGAATGATCCACCATCATTAAAGATGGATTGGACCTTGGCTGAAGAACAAGACACCCTGGTTTATCGTCGATCTTGAAAAACTAATGGTTTGGCTAGTCGATTCAAGAGTGAGTTGTGTTGCCATGTCCCATTCACAACATTCGTGATACATCCATTTTCAGAAAATGAAGAGATTAACATTTTGACAGTCGAAGCACCTCTATTCTGTACTAAATTCCCCCATTTTGTTACATGTAGAATGCATATTTTCCATACCTGTCTCCCCATGCCCAAGTTCTCTAGCCAGATTACATTGCAAACTAACCAGGTTTGATAGTATTAGGAGTTACCATCAGTTGCCATCTCCCTTCCTTACTTTTTCCTTTTTTACTTTATTCCTATGTTGTAAATTTGATGGTAGCAATGCTCCATGTTTTCTTCTTCCTACCGCCGTCTTCCGCCCGTGCCCGACTCCCTCTGGCAGTTAAAATACACAGCAGCAACAGGCAATCCTAGGTTGTAGAGCTCAGCAAAGTCCCTGGTGTTGAAGTTCTGCCGCCACCCAGGAGCATAGACAGTCTGACGGCCCAGCTGCTGGAACAAGACGAAGACGAATCGATGAATCCCAACTGACGGCCTTGGGCTCTCATAGCACACAATCTCCTGCCCTGCAACCAACATTACCAGTCTAAGCTGTCAATGCCTTTGAAACCTGAATGCAAGCGAAATGTTCTTGGGTGCAGACACCTCTTCCACCACCCCCTCCACACCCACAATCCAGACAATTGTAGAGGAAAAAATTACCCAAAAATAAAAAATAAAAAAGGTTAGGTGAGGTCAACATAAAGATGCCTACATAGACCTTAAATGTGTGAATACGCTGATGGAGGATCTTAATTATCTGATTTTGTTTATAGTCGTTTCTATAGTGGGGCAACCATACGCATTTCTAAAGGTCTATCCGGTTGTGATTGAATAAAAGGAAGGTGTAATAGTCATTCTTTTATAAATCTTTTTAGGACTTTAGTGATTTATAATAACTCTAGCAATTTTATTTTTTTATTATTACTAATTATTTCTATATCGATTTTCATTAAAGAATATTTTGTGGTGAGAAGCTTTGTTAGAAAAAACAAAAAACTATCGTTTCATAGAAGACAAAAGGGCGGAAAAATTAGTTAGACAGAATAAAATAATGACAGAATGGAGGACATCGAGATCGTACACCTTTTTATGTATTTATAGGATATGTGCTCTGCATGCACATTTCTATACTAAAAATGAAGTAAGAGTTGGAATTGGCGTGACCCTCACCAGGTGCTGGGTATTAGCTTTTTATGGTGAATGCCGTGAGATTCAACAGTAAGCTACGTGCTCCAGCGGACTAGCTCGTTTACTGGATGCTGACGAGATTGAGGGTCAGTACAAAAGCGTCGCACAAAAGCGGCTACGCCGTTTCCACGCAGAATCTTAATCTGTCGAAAAAGCACCTTTTGCTCTGCTTCCCCAATGTTCTCTGAGGCCGCAGGAGAACCCAGGAACAAGTATTCATCCTCGACCTGGCACGGTTTCTGCTGTATATCCAAGGCTCATATTTTCCTCCAATGGGGGCAGAAGAATCCTACCCACACCGTTAGGTTTCTTCTGGGAAATGAAAAATATTTTCATACCCTGACATGGCATTTTAATTATTTAACTTTATTTATTTTTAGTAACTCTTGTTAGAGTGAGTATAAGACCTGCATGACATATATTTGAGTTATATTTGTATGCTGGAGAAGGCTTTCTAAGCTAGCTTGTCTTTTTAGGCTCGAATCAGCCTGTTTTCACATGGTGTTGAAGTCACACTCAAGCCTATTCAATTTATGCTGTAGACCCTTTAAGCTCACTAATCATTTTGAAGTGGAATAGAGTCATTTTTATTATTATTTTGGAGTGGGATATATATTTGAGAATGAGCAAAATTGTTAGGTTTTTTTTTATTATTTATATTTTCATTCATTATTTCTATTTTTTTATATAGAAAATATACTTGTGTTAATATAAAGTGTTGTAATTGAAAATTTAAATAAAAATGAAAAGAAGTAAATTGATCAAAGATAATTAAATGTGATAAAAGAAAAAAGGATAGAATTTACATCTTTAACTTTTACCATTTTAAGAATACAGCTCGATGATAAGAGAAGTATTTTAATAGGTAAAGACTGATAGAACTGGGAAATTGAATCTTTTGGACCATAACTGGACATGTGGCCAGGTCAATGTGGAGTTGTGGAGTCGGGGTTCAAAAGTCGGTTTTGGTTCACATAGAATGGTAAGAGCATGCACCATCCTGGCATTAACCTAATGCTGTACTAGCTGCTGGGCTATATCGAGAGAAACAGGTGGGAGGAAATCCATACCTTTCTTTTCTAGTGTGAGACGCGAATCCAGTGGCCTGTCTTTTCTAGCGCGAGACACGGATAGACTGGCCGACAATGTTGCCTATATCAACCACGTTTGTTGCCAACCTCTATTAGCAAACTCTTCGTTTTAAGCCATGGACTTACTATTCTCATTCTTATACGTGTAACGTGGGCCAAGAATCAGGTTTACACATGCGGCAGCTATAGAGTAGGAAGCTTGCAGGTGGGCGTGGTTCCAAGGAAACCAACCGACCTACCTGCTGCTTTTCGGTGAACCGTTACATGCACGTACCGTACGGATCATTTATAGGACAAATGCATTTGCATGCGCATCTAAGTAGGATGAAGGTGTGAGAGAACGACTGTCACTTACCGAAAGGCGGTGCACTCGTGGTCGCCGGTATATCGGTTACCAACCTGCAAAGACCATCACAAAAAACACGGCAAGGATCAGTAGCAGTGCAAGAATCACTCTCCCTTCTTCCTCTCTCTCTCTCTCTCTCTCTCTCTCTCTCTCTCTCTCATCTTTGAGAAGACAAATAATAGAAGTCTCCTTTGGCTATCTATTAACCAAGATGACTCTTTTATTTCAAGTGCTGCCCGTCGATTAGTCAAGATCATAACATGGGTAAGTATTTCTTTTAAGGAGTTGTCCATGGGAGCTACTTAGTCTTTGTAGGACGAAATTTCTGTATTCAGAAACACATTGTCTGCCCCCATATTCTCAGAAATTTATCACAAACGGGAAAGTTGTAGTAATTGTTTGAACGGTTCTGCGAGCACTTGTTGAGCAATATGAACAAAGCCATAATTGTGCCTGGTGTTATCAGAATTGGGGACTGATAATTGAACTGGTTAGTTCATAGTACAACTAGTTCGATATGCTAGTTCAACCGATTGAATCATTTTTTTTATTTTTTGAAAAGATTAAAAATAATACAGCATAATTTTTAAAAATAGTAGTTGACTGCTTCGCCGCCGGTTTCGTCCGGTTGTAATAACACCGGTGGCTCTAAGAACGGGGATTAAAAGCCAAACTATTTGTTCTGATAGGGAGTGGAAAACAAATAGAAGTTTGCCAACTGGCGACCCCTTTTGACCGAGAGAGTGGTATTTCTCCCCGAAAACTGAGAACTACTTGGGTAGAGCAGCCAATGAAAGACGACAAGGGTTTATGGAATCAGCATCCGTAAAAATTGCCTTAATATTTTTGCCCCTCTCCTGTTCCTGACCTTTCCTACCGCATCACCATCAATGAAGACCAGATGCCGCATTAGCAACAACTGCAAAGTTGCGTCACTGTGGAGCTCTGCTCCATTTTCTTCACCATGATTTCCAAGACTTAAGCAAAGATACCGCCCTCATCTCATACCCACACATTTAATCATAGATACTTTGTAGCAGAACTTTTATATCAAAAGCATGGATGTCATTGCTTGATTAGCCGGCATGACGCTTGCTTTCTATGTTCCAGAAGATAAATTACTTGATATAAATTTTCTAATCCACATGCATTGAGTTGTTTACAAGCACTTGTGTTCATCTCCTTCAAATTACTGTGTATGGTATTAAGCCTGCAAAAATGTTTTGTGCATTGTTCAAGATAGGATATAGACTTTCAGTCGTTGGTCAATTGATGAAAATGCAGTAGGGGTACATACATTTCAGGCCAAAATGGTCCATTAGAAGGCTAGGACGACTTAATTAATGAGTTAGAAGATCATCAAATGATCGACTATATGCATAGGAATATGCATTATCACGTAATACACACCAATGCAGGTACTCCCTGAGTGTTGGATCACTTGGACTCGGAGCGTCAGGATCGACCATAACCTGCAACACACCCAGAATATCTTCATACCAAGGTTGCAAAACCTCAAGAGTTAAATTCAACATGCATTAAGCATTCAGGAAGACATTTGAATATAAGATTACATTGTGAAGTAATAGGGTTTTAGTTCTTGATTAGCAACATGTAGAATTTATGTATGTGGATGTCTGCAATACTCCGTTTGAGCTGCAAGAGTGTAGCCGCAAAACATCCACCCAAGAATGTGGATGGGGGAAACCCCAGGATTTATGGTTAGATGACATTTGTTGTGCTAAAAGTGGTGATGGAGACGTGCATCGTAGGGAAGGAAGCCAAAATGTCCTCAAAAGTGGAAAAAATATGGCAACAACCAGCATGGATGGTAATCACATTGCCACTTTTGATATGCACTAATAAACATCATTTGAAATATATAATCAAAGGGGCATAAGAAACAGGGAGTGGGTACACTTACCAGCGTGTAAAATGTCCTGAGGTCATTGCCTCCAATCTCAACCCTTGGTTGGTTGACTAAAGCTGAGGGTCTCAGCTCACATCCGTTGGTGACCTCCCTATTGTTGTTGAACGTGACTCTAAGAGGCATAGACCTGAAGAATGGGTCCAAAACATCCCCAATCACACGGCCTACAATCAAAGGATCTCTTTCCGTAGGCATGAGACTGAGAATACTAGGAGATACAAAAGATGTTCGTGATAATTATAATACTGGTATGTATGTATAATAGAAAAAAAAAAAACAAAACAAAAGGGAGGTGAGGAGGTATGAAGCGGGCAGGATGTTTCTCCCTATTCTTTCTCTTTTATAAATATGAGAGGAGGGATTCAAATGGGATTTCTGTAGAGGTTCAGGAAGTGGTGGCGGCAGACAGCACAAAAGTTTTGTGGGTATCTGCTTTTCATATTCGTGGTGTTTCTGTCACTGGAATCTGCTTTTTTTACCCAATGCAGGTTGTACTTGCTAAGGAAATGCAGGGCGTGGATCCATTTCATCTTTCTAAAGCCTAATGACAAGTGCCCCATTACCACTCTCCAAGTTTTTCCCCGATGGACTGATTTGCAATGGCCGGTGGGAAGCATCCCATGATTGTTAACAATAACTATAATAGCTGGTAGGAAGCATCCCATGATTGTGAAAAATATATCTGTTCCTCCATTCTTAAAATTCAAAAGAAATCCTTGTACTATATGGAGGCATCGTGCTTTAACCTTGCTGCTGTCCTTGCTAGCACCACCACCAAATGTAGGCAGACTACTGCACCGGTTTGGTCACGTCGACCTATGTACTGGGAATAACAAAAGCAAAGAAAAAGGGAAATATACAATTCTGGATCCAACAGTTGCCAGTTGTATTCAGCTACATGTCGCACATGTGGTGATCACATTTTGGTGATCCAAGTTGTACACATGATGTGCGCCTAATATGGTTAGTTATTACTCTGCTGTTAAAATATTTTTGAACATTGCCATCTATTTTCTTCTGATGGGAAAAGGACCAGCTAATAAGAGAGATGCTAATCCACAATGTGCCCTGTCGCATTACCACGTCACTTTTTGAACAAAAAGACCCTAAAATACCTCGACAATGGTATTTCTTCCATCAATTCCTTAGCATCTCAGTTGTTATTGTTAGTTATGCCATCATCGTCAACATAGTAGAAATAGGTTTTGTTAAAGTTGATTTTTGTATTGATTAAAAAACTCTTTAACCTTTATGCCAGTAAGGACTCACCTGCCTGCAAGAAAAAGAAAGACCATCAATGGGTTTGAAGATACTCAGGCCAAAAACACACACACACACACACAAATGCAATGGTTTTGCTTTGCTTTTTATTTTTCTCTTTTTTTTATTTTATCTATTCGTCACCCTCTTCATTCATCGTTATCTTCTCTTCACGTCTCCACTGGTTGTCACCAACCTTCAAGCAATCCAATCGATGGCGGTAATTGTATTCAATCGTATCTCATAGTAATCAGCTGACGAATCCAACCGAGAAGTTATCAACCATGTGATTTGTGCTGAGCCAGCTGTGGGGGTTTGGCGTCATGACGCGAAAGCTTTTCCAATATTATTAGAGATGCAACTTAGGTCGGGTTGACCCAAACACCCCCCACCCAACCCGACATTTTTTAAAATACATTGCTTTTTTTTTAATTTCTTTTGTAAAGTACAAATGACCCACAAATCTCATATCATTTCTATGATTCTTATTTCTATTCTTAGTACAACTATGTTTTCCTTTAGTTGATCTTGCCTCCCTAATTTCATTCTCATCTCCATGTCCTTTATGAAAATCTCTTTTTTGAAGTCAAAACTAGTTATGAACATTCCTAAGGTTTTTAAAAATTCTTATTTTTATTCTCATCTCCTAAGTGTTTTAAAGACCCCAAAGCAAAGGTGTTTAACAATGCAAGTGCTATCATATACAGTCATTTATCTCCTGGCTTTTCATCTCTTTCTTTTTTAATCTTTTCAGTAAAGTGACCATTGAGTTATAAATATTTAATCAATTACATTAAGCATTTAAAGATTCATTCGCACCACATATTATTAAGGATTTTATCTAGCCTTTTAATGTTTGATTTTATGATTGAATAGCCTTAATTTAATCCGAATTCAACTCAAAACTTAACTACTAGGATAAAGTTAGTGTTGAGGTTTCAAAATTAGAGTTAGGTCAGGGTTAAGGTTGGGATTTTAGACCTTGGGTTAGGGTTAGCGTTAACTTGAACCCAAACCCAAATGACCCAAGTTGCACTCGTAAATATTATATGTCCGGGTTTGCTAAAAGAGGTATCCTGATACACAGACGGTGGCGAACTTGAATTTGTGTGGTGAAACGGAGATTCTTGGATGGTGTGTTTTGGGTGGAGAGGAAGCTCAGGAGCGTCGCATTCCCTAAATGGCAGGAAGATAGCTTTGCAAGTACGCAGTTTCCAAACAAGGAAAGCACGCTTACACAGTTACAGAGTGAGTGGAAGCCATTGCAGCTGACAAGGAAGTGGCCAATGCACACTCACATCATCTGCTTGCCTGTCCTTGTATAGATACTTAATTTATTTTTTTTATTCCGTGCCTCTTTTATCAAGCCTATCGACTTTTAGCTTTTGCTCCCGCCCTGTAAGGCTTTAGAAAGGAGAATCGTACCACTGCTGGACTATTGCAGGAGGTGAATAATTCATCTTTGATCAGTAAGATGATGACCGTTTGTAGATTAGTTCCATTTCCATCAGTGTAGATCTGGCCATATATGGACCAGCTCATGTCAAAATCTGGCCGGGCTCCTTTAGGAATCAACTCATGGAAAGCGAAGCCCATGATGATTCATTGAAAGAATGTGGCTAATGTGGTTGGATAGTGACAGAATAATCTCACCTTTGTTTGTATCTTTTTTACGATAAGCTTGTCTTTGTTCTTTTAATTGCATGTTGGATTAGAAGAATTAAGTGCAGTGTGTGGAGACGACAAAATAAAAGATGCGCAGCATCTTGAGTTTGGTCATGATAGAAATATCAAGTCTGCTTTATTCTGTTTTCCTTAGAAATGAAAAGACAACTCTGTATTCTATCTATCAGCCTGACTAACCATAGTCAGTTCGATGGCCCACCTTCTCTTCACAGTTCCTTTAGTAAGTCACCTCAGATTGGTTGTCGTTAGGCATAATCAACAGGCAACGTCAACTAGGATCAAAGATTTCACTTTTTCAAGGAAATCTTCTCTCCTTCAATATTTTCTATGCTCATCACGCTTGCCCAAATTTGTACAAGGGGTAAGGAGAATCCTGCAAATAAGGATTTGGTTGGTCATTTTAAGCTTGAGATGGTTGCTTTTGAAACTACAGTTGTTGCTGGATTACAAAAGGAAGCAGGAGAATTAACCATGCACGTGATATGGGTTAGTATATGGGAGATGTTGAAATGCTCCCCTGTTTATCTATTAAAGAGGGAGGAACATGTTAATGCCTTGGATAATATTGCTCCATGCCAGGAGCCAGAAGGTGGGGGCAATCCTTCTGTAACATAGAGATCCTCACATACATTATCATACTAAGTTGGAATTCTTCAATCTTGTGGTCAATTAAGTGCAAAAGAATTCTTTAATAAGCTTACTATCATTGAACCTATCTTCAAATAAGAGGAAGTTGCTAATGATTAATGGGTACAGTTGGTTGCACTTTCGCTTAAGGGATGCATGTCAACATACCAAGAGCAAGTGTGGCATGTTCGATCTTGGAAAGGGATGGACAAGATCGCCACTCTTGGGGAATTTTCCAACAATAGAATTTTGGGAAATTTGCAGATAGGCCTGCACAGACCTACATTCTTTATTTGCAAATTGTCTATACAACATGTAAGGCTTTTTGCAAATGGGCCTACAACATTTGAGTTGTTAGATGAAAATTTGGAAAATTTACATCCAAAATAATTTTGGCTCTTATGAAAAATGCATAGTCTTAAGTCGTGGAAGCTTTTTCTTGGCGTTTACTCTTTGTAGGGAAAGCTTCCATGCAACCTAACGACAACCTAACAACTAGCAGAGTTTGCAACCCGTAGGAATCTTTGGCGTAGCAACACCACTGATCTTCTTTCAAAATCAATTCGCCTTGAATCTTGGATTAGTTTTTTTAGCAACATTTGATGCCTTCAAAGAA
>JAYJMB010047981.1:37626-52324 GCA_036873735.1 Pouteria campechiana
AAATAAAACTCAATGAGATTAATGCACTTAAAGTTTCTAATTGACGTAAAGCTGGATAAAATTCTTACTTTATTGTGAGGAACATATTGTATGGAATAGATATTCAATTAAAATATTATTTCGCTCAAAGAAATAAAAAATCAGTTGAAGCTAAATTTGAGGGTAATTTGCATCTATACACCCAAGATTTATCCATATTTCATATTCACCCTCTAATTTTTGAATTTGCATAGCACTCCTTGAATTTAAAACAAATGCCAAGCGTGCCACGACGCTTTAGTTTAAGAAAGAAAACCAGCCTTTTAAGTCATGAAACGCAGCGATAACAAGAGTTTCAACTTGAACCCCAACCAACCGAACTTAGTTTTGGTAGTGTTGGGTTTGAGTAAATCAAAACTTGGACAAAGGAGATTGAATTCAACTCAACCTGATTTAGAAATTGAATTATGGTTGATGGTTAACTTAACCAAGTTATTTAACTTGATTTTTTTACCTATTAATGTAACTCTACAAATTCCAATGACCAACTTTTTAAATCCCTTATACTTTGTACTATTGAAGTCTAATCCCTTTCTACATACCATTCTTCGCCTTCCATGCATTTACTTGAAAATGTAAAGAACTCTACCATGTTTAAATTTGCATAGGCATAGAAGAGTGGAGAGGCTTCATACGATAAGTCATTTGATAAAACATTGCTAAGAATTGGAAACCATTTTTGCTTAATTTTAGATTGTTCTCCACTGGTTTTCAACCGGAGTTGTTAACCTGTGATTGAATCATAATTTTAGAAGATGCAGTTGGGGATACTCACTGGAGAAATTTATCTGGGGAGAGACTTCCATCAAATGTCTTAGCTAAAACCCCGTTTCTTATTATTAAACCCATGGGCAGAACACTTGTCTCAGAGAAAAAGGCAAACATTCGGAGAGGTTGCGTCAGCGTCACAAACTTTGCTGCTAACAAACCTTGAACTTGGCAGTGGGTGCTTTGTGCATAAATGTAACGTTGGATGTTAAAGGCGATGAGCTTAAATTAACTCAAAAAACAAAATCATTTTCGACTCAATGCCTGTGTGAAATCTGCTTGGACCATTAATTTAGCATCCATTAATTATGCTTAACTAAATAATCATTCCAATTAAATATCTTGTGTACATAGTTAAAAGACTTTAAATTAATATAAAAGCCTCCAAGCGTTTTGTTAAAGCACAAGGTTTTAGTTAAATATCCACCACAAGCATAATTTTCTTCACTCATGGACAAGTAGTTCTAATTGATTTAGGTAATTTTCACCTTTTCTACATGCTCGAAATGCCAATATATACACTCAACACCGGCCCTCCACTCCTAACCATCGGCACAAAATGGAATGTGGCAATTTTCCAAAATTTCAGACACATTAAAACATAGACTGGAAAACATGGGAATGATTGGAATTAGAATCTTCAGACATGGAACTAACCTGGGGAGCGATGTGCTGTTTAGTTAGAACTTCACAAGTTCAAGCTTCTTTTTCTTCCAAGAAGAGTTTCGGCTTAATGGGGGAAACAAGGGCCTGCTCCAGTAGCAACACGGCCCTATCTGTCAAGAAAAATTCATGCTAAATGGAAAGGTAATCATCAGTAGCCAAAAGACCACACATTATTTCCACAACTGTGGCTATTGATGGCACGGACAAACCTAACCAGCGACAAAGAAACAACATGTTAAGCCCAGTAATTTGTAAAGATGTACAGCACCTCATGCAGAAGTATACAATGGGTTATTCCTCATTTTGAGCATTAAGAAAGCAAAGATTTGCAAGTACAATGGCATATGTGAGGTACAGTGAAAGCTCACTATGATGAAAAGCATATCCATCATCCTTCTCAATCAAGCAACATTTTAACAAGACTAAACCTTTAAAAGAATAAATAGAAAAACTCTCAATCAGGGTGCATACAGCTAAATATGCTTCTGTGGCTCTCAGTAAAGATGGATAAATTAAATAAACTTTCAAAGAACCATTCCAATTGTGTCTCCTAAACTTTTCTTATGAGAACTATAGGTTTTCTCAGTAGTCCTTAGAAACAGACTGATCTTGCGGATCTGCTCGGATGTGTGATTTGAAAGGGCAAACACTGATTCCTCAAAGATCTGCCTTCTTCAAGCAGCTGAAGAATTTTTTGAAGAGGCACCTGTTACTGTTTTTGGCATCCTGAAGCCCAACATCTTGTTCAGTGCACTGACATAAGCCCTCACACTGGATACTACGATATCCATTCCTGCTCCAGTCCCACTGAAAAGGACCAAGTTATTGATAGGTTCAAGGAGAATAGTAAAGAATCCAAATGAGAGGAGCATTTCAGACCTGAAGGTACGGTGGACAGCTTTTCCTGTCAGAGCATTTGTTGTCGTATGGCTGTTTTCCCCACGTATCACAACTCGTGTTGAGGCAATTGCATCTATGCCTTCAGTCACTGAGCAGAGAGAGTACTCAAGAAGCGTTACTGATTTCTGTCACCAAATTGTAAGAAGTTTATTAATTTGGACTTGAATGAAGCATATTATGAAATAGTTATTTGAAAACAATATTTGTTGAACTGCATTTTCCAAGTACTGTATGATGAAAATTACAGCTCTAACCCCAGGAAAGCAACTTAGGTTGTTTTCAACTAGCAGCAAGGCAATGTTGGCATGGATTTTGTACAAGCTGTAGGAGGTTTTAAATTATTGTTTTAATCTACAACGTTTTGCTTGTAAAATAGTTCCTCAGCATAAAACAGAACCAGAATTTCTTTCTCAACTCTTGTGTCTTGGATACAAGAGTTTAAAACTTGTAAGTTGCATGTCACTAGACAACTTGTGTCAGGAAACTTGTTTAATGAAACATACTTCTTTCAAAGGTTTTTCAGAGAGCAACTTCCTAAAAAACTCTTTTAGGAAAAACAACAGCAAACAAGGCTGTAGTCTGTAGATTATGCTAGAGTTAACTTCAGAATTTAAGTTGACAAGTTGAAGTTGGGCCAAACCCAAGTTTCCAGTAGAGTTTCTCATCTTGACTTCCAGCATTATTTTGTTAATTTAAGTTGACAAGTTGAGGTTGGGCCAAACCCAAGTTTCGAGTAGAGTTTCTCATCTTAACTTCCAGCACTATTTTGTAAGTAATAGTTACTAAATATGAATCTCAACAAACATATATGAAAATGATCAAATCTTAATCCTGGCCCCCCAGATTACTGCAAGCAAAGGGTCCTTTGGGCAGCCTAAAAGCTTGTATGACACAAATGGAGTAACAGTCAACCACATCATGATTTCCATGCAATATGCATTTTGCACATCAGTTGCACAAAATAATTTTATTAGTTTCTCAAGAAATTAAGCAGATTAAATACAGGTTGGCAATGGGTAAGAAGTATGTTTTGAATGCCACATTTACCAATGAAGCCATTTAAGAATTGGATTAAGATATTTTATTTGTTAACTTGCAAACATCAATGTGGCTCAAATATAGGTAACCAGATACCTTCACAATGCGATCAATGGCTTTGTAAGCTGCATCAACTGGACCTGTTCCAACTGCGCAGTCAACATGCTCTGCCCCATCAACGCCAATTAGTTTGACAGTTGCAGTGGAAAGACCAAGAGTTCCACATGTAACCTGCATGTTGACATCATTCATGTGAAGTTATAAATCACTTTCAGTGAGCAGAATATCAAAGGGTTATTGCACATCAGCACACTAGTGAAGGAATATTTGCAAATACCAACATTCAAGGGTAATCTTTGCAAATCTGCATTTCTTTTAAAACCTATTCTGCTCAACCTCATTCTCCCTCTAACACAATTTAAAAGCTGTGAAAGTTATATCTCAAATGAACCCATTCTCCTTTTAACTCCATTTGAAAGCTGTAAAACATTTATGTTAAATGACTTTGTTACCTTGTGGATTAATGATATGCATATTTGCAAACTAGACAGTAGTTACATGGTTATAATACGTTGTTACTAATGTAGGAATGCGCAAAAACCATGCAATATAAAACTTTTCAAATATGAACTGGAAAGAACTAGGCTAACCTGCAGATCACCAACTGACCAAACAACTTGTGGCTGGAATACTTCATCGGAGACCAGAGCTTCTAGATCAGCATCAGTCATATGCTGTCACACACATAGTTTTGCTTAGTAGGGGTATTAACAACCCATCTATCAGACAATGATAAAATTATTATTGTAATTTCTTTCCTACTATGTTTAAAATTTCATACAGAAGTACGACTCAACACAAACATGAAATGATAAAGATAGTTTCAGGATTGTGATTCATTGCAAACATTTGCATCGAAATTTCTATGCAAACTAACTGTTTAAGGGCTACCATATTGCATAAATTAAATCCAATCTATTCATCAAATTTATCACCATTCTTCAGCCAAGATGCAAAAATAACTAGGTACACCACAACATTGAAAACATTTAAGGATATAATACATTTACAGACTTTGTTTTTGCTCGTAGGACCTATTGGGTGTGATTCAAGCATCCATTCCATCTAAAAGCAGATTAGATAAATAATTGTACAAAAACTTCAAGCGATTTTGAAGTAACTGATTTTAGATATTTTATACATTTTTTCTTTTAAATATTATTGCTCTCATAGGTTTTCGATTAGGATAATTTCTTAAATCTTCATTAAATAAGTTCAGCCAAGTTTGATAAATGGATTACATTTAATCTACACATCATAGTGGGCCTCAAACAAACCATTTGCATTAAGATATCAATGCAACCATTTGCACCAAATCATAACCCAGAGTTTAGGTATATGCAAAACTAAAATTACCCATGAATTTCCCAGTAAAATAATTATCAAATTGCAGTATAGAATAATGAGAAGTGGAAAATCCCTAAATGTAAAATTTGGCTTGGTTGGAAACCAGGTATTCTGCAAGCTCATAAATTTTACAAGTGAGACCAGTGCAAGAATGTTTCCAGGGTGGACAATGATGACAACAACACCCCCTCACCCCAACCAAATCAAGGACACCATTTTCTTCTTTCTCTTCCTCTTCTCTTGGGTGACAAGGGGAACAGTGAGAAAGATTTTGCAAGCATGCAACTTCACCTATAGGTGTTTAGAGTGGAATCCAGACAAAGGGATCAATTAATGATTTTGCAACCTGGCACCTTCACCTATTGATGTTTGGAATGATTACAGACTCCGGACAAGGTATTAATGAAATATTTTGCAACCATACACCTTCACCTATTGATATTTAGGGTAGAGACCAACCACAACCATTTTTACAGTTAGCAATCAAAGATGAGATTTCCAATTTCCTTCATACATTTAACGGACCCTCAATAATAGGACAGAAAGGAAGGCCACTGGAACCATAAATTTGCTGTACAAAGATTGGTTCGTCACTCGCAAATTGTGATAGATTTAAATTTCCAAGGTATATTTCTCCATCTTCTGAGGGTGCTGAGTAGAGTGGCAGTTCGGCTTGCCACCTGCATCTTTGGTGGAACAAGTTCAAATGACAGAAACAGTCTCTCAGGAAATGGAAGTTTGCATGCATCTCACCCTTCCCAAACCCCACATTGGCAGGAATCTGGTGCACTAGATATGCCCTTTATATTTGTTCATTTGCCACTAAATGACAGATATAAATAATCTTAGCATGTAATCGTGGATTTGGGTATGGAATTATCATAGAGAAAAATAAGAGCATTATTTTAGGTTATACACCGCACTCATCTGCATTAACACAAACACTAATGCTCACCAAACATTAACACTCACCAAACTGCTACAAAACCGATCTTTCCAATTTTTTCCTGCATTGGATTTACTATCAAATACAAACTTCTCCAGTATCAGATATATAAAATAATTTAGATGCTGTAACCTTAGTATCACAGTTACAAGTTTCCTATTATTTCAAATATCATTTGAAACAAATACTTCTATACGGCTTTCTGGTTTAGAGTTCTCACACGTATCAAGCATTTAGAAAGAGATTAGCTGTTATTAAGAACAACATAAAATTTCAGTGGGGAAAACAAATAGTTAGAAAGTAAAGCTATGAATAATTCAGTAGAAAGTTGTATAGCGATGCAGCACTTTAAAAGAAGAAAAGGTGGGAAAATTCTTCCAAAATCATATGAAAATTGGACAAAACAAAAATGTTAAAGCGTCTTAAACAGATATTGAAAACTTTTATATGGTACATAAGGGCATAAGGGACTCAAAATAAGGAGTCAGTGGTTTCAAATCCTCAAAATAGAAACCTTGATGATTTTCTCTTGCAGTAAGATGACAATATATTAGATCTCCTAATTTTCCTCTCTGATTTGCACCATATAGACGGAAACACAAAAATTGAGAAAGAAATCATTGTGGGCTTTTTTATTGGTTGGTTGTGGGGAGGGGTTCTTCCCAGAAAATTGACGACTCACAAAAATCTTATTTCTCAAAAACTCATCTAACCAGGGTTTCCTATGCATTACAATGCCTAAATAGCATAAAATAACATGTAACAGTAACCTAAAAACAAGAGTCAATTTTCTCCAAAAATAGTAATTGGCAAATCCCATCAGTTATTCTATAGAAATCCTAATATAAATCAAAATAACACATAATACAATAAATAAAACTTTAAAAACATTAAAAAGAAACTCCTAACTCAAAGACTAAATTTTGGCCTATACACCACTGATGCTCTTATATTGACTCCAACATAAAACCATGCATGCCCTGCATCAATACCTCCACTTGAATGAAACTCATCTACAAGTTTCCCTAGAAACAAATACTTTTCAGCTTCAGCAAAAATTACTGATGAAATCATACTCATTGATAAAGAGACTCATTTGCTGGATCAAAATTTCAAAAACACCATATGAAGGTTCACTTCTTCATAATCTTTTGGGCCTTATGCACTGACTTCCGTATCTTTGATGATAATAAAGCATGTGAACATACATTGTAAATTACTTGAACTTCTCTATGCTTAACATACCTTGGAAGATTGCCCCTCCAAGTAGAAAGTGGTCACACCATCACGAACCTTGTTAATTCCTTTTGAGTCCATCATTAGTTAATATAGCTTCCATGTCCTTTAAATTATTGATCTCCTTCAAGGAGTCATCTAATGCATAGTTGTTAAAGGGGTAAGGCGCACCAAAGTGCAAAGGCCTCTTGGGGCCTAGGCGCAAGGCACACTGGCAAGGCACACGCCTGAGTGAAGCAAGGCGCACATTATATAAAATCGAATAAATTTAATTATATATGTATTTTATAAGAATAAAATAATAAGATTACTCAAATGTTAAATATAATCCTATGAAGGGCACCAACTTTGGTTAAACCAAGAAAGAAAGGAGAGATTGGAGAAGTTAGAGTCCTAATTGAATGTTGAAAGTTTTTCCGTTTAACATTTTTTTGGAAAAGTTCAATCAAGTGCACCAAATACACCTCAAGGCACAAGCGGTGAGCTTGGGTGAACCTTGAGACTAGGCGCGCCTTTAACAACTATAATCTAATGTACCCTTGCTTCTCAATTATTGATTCTTTTGTTCTTGTACAATCATCAATCACGGTGGAGCCCATTGGATCCAATGATCCATTCATAGATTCATCAGGCCATTCAACTATGAATTCCATCAATAGTTCATCAACAAGTCCAAAAAGTAACACAATGATGGTTTTTCCTTGAATTCTAACTTGAAATCCTAATTCAATCATTTGTTGTGTTACAATATTAGTGTCCTTGGAAAACATGCACCCCTTGGAGTAGTTTTTGCTGAAACTGTTCTGCATTTATCTTGAAAACTGATAACGGATCTTGTTGCATCCTGTTCTAGACTAACAGTAGTCTTATTTGAAGGCATGGCTAGATTTTGCTCTCATAGTAAAACCAAGGACAATTTATAGTTCTGAGACTAATTGAAGCAGCTCTGGTAGCAAAATAACAAAGCATATTCTGGATACATGAAATTACATTATTTGTGAAGTTGGAAATTACTAATCCGTACCTTCTCAAAAGTGGTAAATCATTAATCAATGAACTTAGAGCCTGCTTGTTTTCATGAAAAAGGAGACACTCCTTTTACACCATAGGCTATTTGCCTCCAATCCAAATCAGGTAAACACTCTAGTCAACTCTACCTTTTCCACAATCAAATATATTCTTTTGATGGTTACTATCTTTTTGATAATAAAGCCTATATTCTCAATCATCAACCTATATTTTTCACAGTTATCATATTATTTTGTCTTCAATTCATTCCTCTACTTCATCTTCATGCTATTTTTCTCCAAATGCATGTTTTTGCATTTCCTTTCTTTAACCTTTCTTTTACATCACACAAACAAGTCCTTAATTCATCACATTCTTGAATCTGGATAAATTCGGAATTTTTGAAAAAAGCCATTACATTTGTATTCTAAGTTTATCAATTAGGTGGGCTTGGTGAATTGCATTTTAGCAAAGATGTTTAACTTTTAAAATCATTATAGCCCACCATTATGTCACCTTTTATAGGACATTCATCACAAAGATGACCAATAAACAGATGATTTATCACCCTTCAATCTCTTCTACATGGATAGTTCCATTGTGACACCTCGTCTTGATTATATTGAATTTGATCTTAAATGTGCTTCAGCAAAAATTAAAAAGATACCTTTCTTTGTGGTTTGTCAGCCATCTTTTCCATTTTTGTTTTTCCCAACTTCACAAAAGAACACTAGTCATTCCAAAATTTACGATTGTTTTTCTTCAATGCTAACATCATTGCTTGTTTTTCTCCCAGGAATCTCGTTTCAAGTCTCTGTGCCTCCCTAAGCATTAAGTTAACTTGTATCAATTTGCACCGCCCATTTCCAATCCGATTTTGTTATTTTGTCATTATTCATTTCCAATCCGATTTTGTTATTTTGTCATTATTCTTGTATTCATATCATCTTTAATTTAGTAGTCTCCTGAACAGAATTCCACATAAGTGTTCCAGATTAATTTATTCCTGATCATTATGTCATGATCTAAATCACTGTAAGGGTAGTTAAAGAACATTTCAGCCATAACAACAAAACATCACACAAACGATTTGTTATTTATACACTTGCATATGCACATAATACAGATCCGTTATAATGTAATCAAGCTAGAAAGGGGCCTAAGAAAATCATATTCTATCTTACCTTTTTCTTCTCTGCCTCAGTTTTGAAACGCCAGAAGACATCATCCAGTTCCTTACCATCTAGCTCATAACCAAGCTGCAAGATGTTTATCAAAGAAAGTGCAACTTCATTTCTGACATAAGAATTAGGATAATCAACTCATCAGAAGCCTGGGCCTACGGGGAAAAAAATCAGAAAGCCAAGATGCAAGATCACAATCGAATCACAGTAGATACCACCTCCGAAAGTTTAGATTTCACGGCATGGCGCCCACTGCAATGAAAAGAAAATTAGTTAGACTCTTGTCTTTCATTTTGAGAAGCAACTAAACAGAGTAATAGGCATTTGGGAGAAACCAATTAAAATGAAATCACAATAAGCACAATAAGTATCAAGTAATAAAGCTTCCCGTGATTTGCCCATTAGGCTAAAAGTTTGCTAATTGGATACGTTGACACCACACTTTGAATTTAAATGGGTAAAAACACAAGGAGATCGAAATTGATTTAATGGAATAAAATCCAAAAGATATAATCAAAACCCAAACTAACTGAATGGCATATAACCAAAAGCCAAATCCAGATTGAAGAAAATTTAGATTAAATGTTATTTCCAACATTTCTGACAAAGAAAAGAATTTGGCAAAAAAGGGCGCGCACGCGCACAGACAGACTGCCCCATCAAAAGACTGACTAATCCAATGACCAATAATTTAAGAAGACAATCTTCAATAGAGATATGCCACTACTTGCTGTTATTGCAATATTTTCAAGAGTAAATTTGAACAAGATCATGCACAATACATTATATAAATGTGCATTTAAATTACAGAAATGTAGAAGGTTTCACTGCATATTCTGCTCCCATTGCAAGCCCAAGCTCAGAAAAAGGATGAGAATTGCCTCTAGTTGGTAGCTGAGACAAAATGCTTATCTCACAAGTATTACCATAAATCCCAAAAACATAACATTTGGAGTTCACCCTAGCCCCTTTCCTAGAAGTAACATTGCCGAAACAGTGCCCAGCAATGGCAAAGGTGGACAAGGGTCCCCACATCATCATGGATAGACAAAAAAGCGCCAACCTGGTGCATCGAGCTCTCACAAATTACAGAGTCCGGGAAGGGGTGTCCAGGTATGCAGGTATGCAACCTTACCCACAGAAATACATGGGTTAAAAAAAAAAAGTGTATCCACAGAAATAGGACCATCTTGCAATATGCAGTACAGGGAGGTCAACAAGCAAGGGCATGGAGGTAAGTAGATATCATGGCACAAACAAGGTTTAACATAGCATGCCTCCAAGAGCTATGTGAAAAGGAGCAAAAGCTAACTGCATTAAAGTCGAATGGAGAAACAACAATATAAACAATGAATCAGCATTGAGGTAGAGATAAGCAACAATTTAAAGGCAAAAAGATGTTAATAAAGCAATAAGATGCTATTAATAAAGCTTGCAATAAAAAAGGATACTGTATATGCGACATAGGTTGAATTAAATTCTACAATTAGCAGCAGTTTTGAAATGGCATGGGCAAATTAAGGTGAACAATCCAAATAACATGCAAGTGTTTCTGCATAACAAGACTTAAAATGACTAGTATGAAAAAAGAATGGCAGACATAGCAACTGGTCCAACACACAACGCCTCAAATGGAGGTCAGCTAGTAGCTGGTAAGGACTTCCAAATAGCTAATGCATTCATTGAATGTCATGGAAAGCAAAAGCTCATACAAGCATCTTTTAAGTTGCTACTTGAGCAGACTTTGATTCCCATATTCTGATCTTCAACCCAGAAATAGAGCCAGATCTTGATGATGATGACAAGGATGTACCAATCAGATAACTTCCTTTAATTATGGGGATAGGAAGACTAATATGTACTCCAAATTACTATTTTTGTTATTCTACATAAATAGTTCATAGTGCAAAGAATAAGAAGTATTTCATTCTTTTCCTTTTCATTTTTCATCTTTTTTTTTTAATGAAGAGTGAGACTGACAAATATATTGGAATATAAGCTCCATGATCCACTAACAAAGGTTGCTATGCCTCAGATCAACATGCATGTACATAATTATACTATTGATGAAACAATGTAAATTGAAACATGAATCCTGTAATTTGGATGCCCATGCCAAAGCCAATTCCTGGATTTAGGCAACTTCTCTCCTTCTATGGTCATATTCATCCCAAGAGAAATCAATCATAGAGGACTAAACATAGAATACAGACCCATTGGGGAACATAAACAACCATTAAAGCTAATAAACAAGTGACGGCACAACAAGTGTTAGAATTTGTTTCAATTGCAGATAACAATTTAAATACATCAAATATAATGTCATCCGAAAGGCCAATTCTACAATGTACATAAAGAATTATCGCTTTAGCTGCACCTTGATCAAACACCACATGTGATGCACTCGCATTCTGTAGTTGGTAAACTACTCAGTGAGGTCCAAAGGTTTTCCAGAAATAGATGTTATGAGAACCAACCAAAACAATGGCAAGAAACAATGATGTTCAGAAAATTAGTTGTAGGATAGCTACGTATTTGTCCAAATCTAAAAAGAAGAAAAAAAAAAACACAAATTCGGTACAAATTTCATACCTCAATTTTCCAAGCACAATACCAGAGTCATTAGGTCGAGTCAAGCCAATATCCTCAGGGGACATAATCTCATATGTACCTTTATGCTTGAGCATTCCATCCTACCAAAGATGAGAATTTGAAACTTATGAAAAGGTTCCAAAAGCTATCACTACAGACATAAAATGACAACAGGAAAACACAAAATGAAATGATTATATAGACTATCTTCTACACCTAGATATAAACACATTCTGCATACATTTGAAAAAAATATATATATATGAGAAAATTTTAAGTAATCATAAATGGTGATCATATATACTTGAGATTTTGATAGATAAACATAATGCAGCTGACAGACACTGATCCCCAAATATAGCCTAAAAAATAGATAAGAGTTTATGCTTTCATGAAAGAGCCAGTCTTAATGACATCTAAATCAGTTTTCCCCACCTGAGTGCATGTCATGAATCATCTTCCATCTACAGTATCTATCCATGGAACTAATCCACAGCATTATGGATATGCAAACTCCTGACTTCATCTGCTAAGTTTAGGAGGGTTTTCAGTTATCATACTTCAAATTTCATAAACAGCATGTTAATAGATGCACAACCCATGTAAATCACCTCCCCTGTTGGTATCAGGTGCCAGAACATTTTCCGAGTATTGTTTGGAGAATAAGAGGATAATAATTTTTGAAACTTTATTGCCTTATTAACCTCAAATTATACTGAATAATAAAATCAATAGAATATAGGAAAATCAATTTCAAAGGTAATCGATACCATTGATCATTTTGTGGATCAATTAGGTGGCACTGACTATGGCAATCTCTTTGATTTATTAGAGGATTCCTTAGGGAGTGTCCGGATAGTAAAAGGAATAGGGTTTTGACATCTTAGACTAAATTATTTTGGCATGGGTAAAGATGATATTACCAAAGGCATAAATAAAGACAAAACATATAATCATTGTTTGGCAATGATGGGGTTGATGATGGAAAATATGAGTTATAATGTAGAAAAGGTATACTTCATATAACAGGTAAATTTCACATTAAATAGAGGGTTTTGGGAGGAGTCTGGAAACCCCTCCCCCTATATACCCTATCCAAACAATCCCTCAGTAGTGTTAATGAAAAAGTCACTTATTTTCATGTAGTGCCTCAAAGCTCTCTTCCTTCAATCAAGCAAGGTATTTCCATGTAGTGCATCAAAGCTCTTGTCATTCAATGACACCACACAAACGTGAAACTATCATTTAGTCAAACCAGCCCTCCAATTCCATGATTTTATTATAATCTTCCATTTACTGGGAGGTGTTTTGGTGGAAAGGTAGCTCATTTCAGTTACATTATAGTTCAGTTGCTCTCATTGTGCTTAATTCAATTGCTAATGAATGCAATATTGGGGTTTTAGATAGACTGCCATGATTGGATAACCAAGAGATCATCCGGTCAAAAGTGGTTCAAACTTCAAAATAACTTCCCACCTTAACCTGGTTCCTATGCAAACCTCTGTAATCAAAGGCCATCATCAGGGAAATTTAAGGGCATGATTATCAACCGCCAAACATTCACCCAAGCTGGCGGCAACACCAAATCAAATGGCGTCATAAGCCATTGACCCCGCCATATAGCAATCCTCACCACCAACCCACAAGGTGACAGATGCATAAAAGGCTAGACTTTAATAAGAATGTATTAAACCACAGATATCTAGACTGTATCTAATCTGAAATAGGAAAAACATATGATAAGGAAAAGATGTTCACTTATAAGCTTTGTGGTAACAAGTAGAACAAGCCCTCTTTCACATGAATGCACAATAAGACAACTGAATAAATCAGTAGATAGAATGTTGATATGATTAAGCACACAAACCTGATGTATGCCACTTTCATGAGCAAAAGCATTGGCTCCGACAATAGCCTTATGTGGTTGTACTTGCAATCCAGTGTACTCAGCAACCTAGACAGCAAGTACATAAAAATAGAATGGTAAGAGCATAAAATAGTTTTATTAGGAAAAAAACGCTAAGTGTGTTCACACTTTAGATAGATGTAAAAGAGAGTCCACTGTAAAAGATCTTGTAAATCAGAAAAAGACAAAATAACATAAACATGAGATAATGATATAGAAAAGATAAACAGCATAGTGATGATGAAAACAGTAAGGCAATGAGTGGAATATATGGGGGTCATTAAATTAAGAAAAATAATTGAAAAAGTAGACAATGATGCAAAAGAAAATAATATAGATGCAATGTTTACCTTTGTTTATGTTAGGACTTAGGATGTAGCATCTACTCAAGTAGAAAATGATGCAAAGGGGGTGCAAAATCTACACTTCTGTATTACATCCATACAAACACACCCTAAATGAAGCATACTGAGATAGATAATAATACAGATTGTAAAAATATACCATCTTGCTAGCCATAATTATATGCTTGGTATTGATGCCAGTATGAAGACCACCCATTAGCTCTTTAGCCCGGTACTTTATGGCCATCACTACCTAAAAACCCAAAACAAGACAAACAAAACATAAAGCTCTAGTAAACAGAAAGCATACAACGTATTAAGATAGGCCTGAAAAGGCAATGCAAGAGTGAATAAAGTTTGCATCGTACATGCTAGAGGATCACAAAAATAAACAAGTGAAACTCTATAGGAGCTAACGGTACAAGACAACTGATTAATTTCAGAACGAATTTGACTTCTAAGTTTGTTTTGTAGAAGTTCTATCATCATAGGAAAGAATATCAGCATGCCATCAAACCAAACCAGGGGACATAAAGAGTGGAAAATACACCTTGCTAGACAGTAGATTGGAAAGTTTCCTTTCTAAAAAATATTTAAAGCAGAATGCCAGCAATAGGATTTTTCAAATTCAAAAAATATGATTGGACATATGATTCCCATTTGT
>JAYJMB010047981.1:56718-75870 GCA_036873735.1 Pouteria campechiana
CAGATGGCAGCCGTTGCTTGGATGGGTGGTATTTTAGATATTTTATTACTCGGGCCGTGGACCAGCCCTCCTCGATGGTAAGGGATTTTTGCAAAATAAGCCCTGTTCTTTTTAGTAATAGACATATAAGTTTTCAAACTTTACGGCAGCTACCGCCGCATTCTGTGGCTATTGATTAGCAAATGAAGCACGGCAATGTGTAGTACCTACACCTGCAGTGGCCCCTGCCGGGGTAAAGGTTAGGTACTAAGGGTATCTATAGAAAGATTAAAATTTTCAACCTACTCTTAAAAAACCTCAAGCTCAACTCTACAAATTTTATATTGACTTTATGCTGTCTTAAGGTTTGATAATTCAGGATGCTAATTTTTAAATGCGGACAAACCAAAAAAATGCAATAAAATGGTTAGTGGAGATATTTAAAATGGGTAGAAAAAATCGAGCAACGGGGAAGAGCGTTGTCTCGTGATGTGCTGCTTCCGTACGTTTCAGGCTTTTACGGGGAAATAAGAGACGTGCAAGATTTGGGCTTTTGTACATGGACCACATTGCCGCTTTCGACGGTTGCGGAAATTAAAGAAAAAAAGTGTGTAAAATAAAATCGAAAAGTGTGTATATATATATATAAGGAAATGATTGACTTTTGTACCATGTGATATGGCAGGCATCATCCAAGCCATTCCTACCTGTTGCTAGTGAGGGAGCGAGCGAGAGTGATTTCTTTAACTCCATCTCTCATAAACACACAACTCACATTACAAAGGGGGCGCAACTTGATTAATTCAATTTTTCTTCATCAGAAATTTCAAAAATTTCAGCATAACAAAAAATTGAAAACCCGAACGAAGTTATCGTCTTCCCATCTCTTTAAATTTTTCACTAAAATTCCATAATTTTTATTGAACTCACAACCCAAAACTGGACATTGAATTTTAATGAAAATTTTCTAATTTTTCTAAGCATTAAATAATTGAACATTATAAGTAAATTAATAAACTAAATATTATTTTTTTAAGTCTATATTTCATTAATTTATTTTTAGTGAAAATTTCACTAATTTCATTAAAAAAATTTACTATACGTTTTATTATTTCAAACTTTATATTAATTTTTTAGTGTAAATATCAATAATTTATTTTTAATATAAATCTCATTAATTTTAGTAAATTTTTGTAGTACAAATTTTATTCATTGAAAGTAGATCTAGATTAAAAAATTAAAATTCAATGCTGAAAAATTGAACCGCTCGTTGTTTTAATCCATGTCCCGAATTATGCTTTATGTCCAAAAACCAATATTTCATGTCCAAAACGTACTAAAATATTTCATAATTCATGTCCCAAATTATGCTCCATATCTGAAAACCCAAATTCCATATTTCACTGTCAACTCTATGTCCCAAACGCAATAAAACCTTAACAAGTAATTCATGTTCTAAACAAAGGCTTTCCTTGTCCAAAACCCAAATTCTATATCCTACTGTCAACTCCATGTTCGAAATGCAGTAAAATCCAAACATAAATAGAAAAATTGATGTTAATTTTTCATTTCAGACACAACAAACTCACTTCTCCTCCCAAGTCCCAAATCTCGGCAATGTTCCCATCTTTATTGTAGATATAACATCTTCGTGCAACATTTAAACATTTTTTTGTTGCAACTCCCATATTCATTGCAAACAACACTTCTTCCCCCTCCACAAAAACCTCTAATGCCTATTTTTGAAAAAGTTAATTGGATATTAATATTGCGTGAAAAATATATTTTGTATGGAATTACTATAATTAATACTTATAATGAAATTATTTAAAAAATAATTAACACTACTACTTTAAATTATAACAACATATAAAAGAATGTATAAACTATAAAAATTATCAGGTCCTATTGTAAATTCAAAAAAATTAAAATTGTATACAATATTTATTATATTAACAAATAACAAAAATATTTTCATAATAAAATTAGATTTGTTAGCATTGCCTCCCTTCTTATATATAATATGTTAATAAATAATAGAAATATTAATATCCTGTATTAGCCATAAAAGTATAAAAATAATAAAATCTTCATTTTTCAATGAAACCCATGCAAATGAAAATATATTTTAAAATAAAGAATTTAATAATTTTTCCCTTATAGAGGTAATATGAAATATTAAGTCAAATGATAAAAATGACCTTCTTCCGTATTTCTCAACCCAGCCATCATAAACTTCCATCGTTGATTTGTTGTTCCTAGTTTGAAAATCCACACCGTTCTTCGCGTCCTGTCTTCTGTCTCTCCATTTTTTATTTTTGAGTCACCACCATTTGGCCCTCGGAAACCCAATGTTCCATCTTCTTCCTCCTCTTTGGCGATAGAACCCACCAACGTTTTGATCTTCTCCTTTCCCGTTGGTGACGAAACCCCCAAATTCGATAATCGGGAATGAGGAAGATAAGAGTATCGGATGCATTCCCTACCACTAACTGTGCTTCTCCACCACCTTCCGTCGCTGCTAGAGCCCTCAAGCTACTAGTCGATGCTGTATCACCCGAAATTCCCTCTTTACGCAACCTTCCTACGAAGGAATGAGGTTTTTTTTTTTTTCAAAAAAATAAATAAATAAATCATGGTTCTATTATCAGTTGATTGAAGAAAGAAGGAAGAAAAGGGATATGAATCCGTACACAATTCCCATCGGTTGGAAGTTCAGCCCCATAACAGTTCCATCCCTTGCAAAAATAACCAATTTCATAGTTACCATCACCAATTGTGTGATTTGATCCCAACCCAAATCCAATAAAGAAAGAAAAGACAATTAGAATCCCAGCAGCAACATAATAATTGCAATTACAATAGAATCATCACCTCTTCAAAAGAAGAAGAACAATGACCCATTGCAGATCATTGTTATCAGGCTTTTCACTTGCATGCAAACACTGGCAACCATTGGTGCTTGATTTTATGTGGTTTTTTGACGAAAGGTGCCTTCCATGTAAATTATGTGAAATCTTAAGCCATCCTACACAAATTGAAAGATGTGGATTAAAAAGTATAAAAACACTATAATTGGGGGAATAATATGTAAAAATCCATCATTTCATTCTTGCTCTCTTATACATCTATGATCCGTTTTGAGACTCGTTGAGTTACAACCACAGCAAAAATTTATTCTATAAAATTATATTTTAAAATATTAAATCTTTAATATATTCTTTATTACATTCTTCTATAATATTACGTTTCATTGTAATTTTATTCTGGAGGAATAATGCATGTGGCTCCACCCATAGGGGGTGAGGCAATTGCTCCACCTCGAATGCATCCCAGCATCCTCACGAGTTAGGCTAGACTCTACACATGCATGCCAACATCTTACTACAATATTATTTTGTAAAAAAACTCCTTTTTAATATAACTCTGTCTGGCGATTTTTCATGAAATTCATTGCCGGTTCAAATTTTGAAAAAAAAAATAGAATTATTAACAAGTTTTTAACTTTATATAAATCTAACGAATAAATGTATATATAATTAGTTTAAATAAAATTAATTTAAGATCTTATCCCATTTATGTAAACAGGTAATGCTAGATATGTGGAAAGACATGAATAGTTTGAGCAATACATAAAGTTACAGGCTTAAAGCATTCATTTGTAATTATAGAAGAAGTAGGACTTATTATTCATTTTGAATTCATCTTCACCATATAATATGTTTTAATCCAAATTTTATTTATTTAATACAAAAATTCATCTAACTTAGAGTTTTTTAGTGAGCTCATACTAAAATAATTAAGGAGAAAGCATTTTACCTTTAAAATTATTTTATGACTATTAGTAACTGGTATCATTATTATATAATAAATTTGTATACACATAAAGATCACTAATTATAATATTTGGAGTAAATCTTTAATTTTTAAATTTTTTATTTGACAAACTCACCAAAATATGGTTTTGAATATATATTATATGTTGAAAATGAATTTTAAGTTTTAAAATTTTACAATCCACTGCATTTGTGCCGACGGATGCGTTTGTAAGGTGTGGACTGTAAAAGCACAGGCTACGGTGAAATGAAAACAGCTAGCACAGATTGATTTAATCCAATCCAATTCAACAGCAGAGCCAAACGCCCTGCAAAGACTCACCTGCCGGCGTCCTCGGGGCTGAACTCGACGTCGTCGCATCCAAGACTCCGCGCATAGTCCACCATCTCCGTGCTATTGATTACCCGTGCGTTGGGCCGCAAAGGCAGCAACTTCTATCATTGCGCCCAGGCTTAACCCCTGCTATCCTTTAGAGTCCATCGGCAAAATTTACTCTTTTACTGAAAAGTCTGACCATGCACTCCACAAAATAAATTGTTGAAACACATGCCCTCGATCGTGGTCGAAAACAACTCACCCTATCTGTTAATGAGAAAAAAAGAGTAGAAAACTGGTGTGTGTTTGTTTTTTGTTAATGAGGAAAAAAAGAATAAAAAACTTCCAGTGTGTTTGTTAATGAGGATAAAAAGACCAGAAAACTTTTTCACCTTTTTTCACTGTTTTTTACATACTTTTTTAATTTGATTTGATATCTGAAATATTTAACAATCCCCTTTTCTTCATTACTGCTTGTATTTTTTATTATTATTTCTCAGCTTTTTATACAAAAGCTATCTATTTTATCTTTATTTATTTTATTTTTAATTATTACCCTCAGTTGTATCACTCTTTAATAATAAAAATTATTAGATAGTTAAAATATCAAAACACATAAAAAGGTGTATAAAAAGATATGCTTTTTCTGGTTACCAAATACACTCTAAAGGCAAAAAACTAATGCTTTGAAATGATAGCAATCAGACATTCCACAATGAAATATCCCAAACAAATAATCCCAGCTTAGACACCAGAATATACCAGCAAGAAGGACCGAGTATACCTAGATACATACTCTAAAAAAAAAGTACAGTAGTTGCAAAGAGATACACGCGCTAATACAAAGGGTCAATACGAGTTAGTAGTTTTCTAAGAGATACACGCATAATACAAACGTTTCACACTGGATGTTTTAAAAACAGGGAATGCGGATAAGACTAAATAAAAATACACAGAGACAATAATCGGCCCTGACTTATCATCATCATACGTTCGCATACATCATCATATTGTATTTATGCCACTATCTTTCTTTTCTTGTCGTCAAAAAAACCTGTTTCACATAGGATGCAAGGGTCATAATTTGTCATGATCTAAAGTGTGAAAACATCTTAGTAGTATTAATTTACTAGATAAAATGGAAGTACGATTTCTTTTATAACAAAATTAAACGATGACTTATCTTAAAACAATTGGATTAGTTTTTTATTGAGAATATTGGTGCCGTTTCGCTCTATTCTGTGGGAAAGATATTCCTTTTACCATAAATCTTTCACCTACGCCAACTCAGTCAAATTTCTTCAATGGATTGCATTGTGTGACGCTTACCAATTACAATTTCCATTCCGATGACAATTATTTATACGTGATGATTAAATCCAGTTGGGTCGGAGACGGAAAACAGAAGTGGACATTTTTTCTTTTCTTTTTCCACTTTCTCCTGTTCGAAATGGCGTGGCCAAGGGTTGCTTTTGGGGACACGTGCTCTTCTCTCTTCCAACGGCTGCCTCTATTTTACTAAGACAAAGAGAATGATGGCTAGGATCATTCAATCAAGATGGCCCTCCTTAGAAAACAACCAAAAGTGGCCTGACATTGAGCATACGAATCCAGCATTGTAATTTTTTATCGGAATGGTTCCAATTTAATTTTTCTCCCTGAGCAACTACTGAGTTGCAACTGTTGCATCCTTCAGGATAAAATGGCCAAATTATAGTTCCCTATTAAGCATGACAAACCTTGTTAAATGCACAACATTCAACAAATATGTGTTGATGTGAGCCGGTGAAACAATAACTAAAGCATTAGTGACTAGAAAAAGTAATTAATTATCACTAATTAGTTGAAAGAGCCAAGAATGAAATAATTTCTTATTTGCATCTTCCTAGTGGATAATGATGCAACCATCTTTGGGGCAGTGGACAGGCTTCAGTTAAGAAAGTTGGGGCAGATCATTAGGCTATCCAGAAAAAGGCCAATTTTGGTCCACTGTGGATGGACCTTGGAACCAATAAGCATATAAGCTAACAAGAGATACGACTCTCTACATTTAACTGGAATAAGAAACTTCCCAATTGTTCTTCTTACAGCCAGCTTTCCAAGCCAAAGCAACTCACAAAAAACTACCGGCTGCACTTTTCAGTAGGAAGACTAATGGTGGCTGCTAGGCTGCTGGCACTTTTTCATTCTATGAGATTTCTGGCTAGAGGTCCATCCACCAACGAACTTAATATATCAAAGCTCCATATTGACAAAATCATGGGCAAAACAAGTCCAAGCTGAGAACCAACGAATACCGTGCAAAGAAGAAGGCATCATTTAAATAACCATATTTATAGCAAGGGCGAGATTTATACAAAGCCCACAACTAGCAGCCAGTTATAAGATCCAGCTAGAAAGAGGAAGGTACTTTCACTTATTGTTGTCATTGCCACCATATTGAGTGGAATTCCCATTCCAGAAGTTATTTCTATCGCCGGATGGGCCATCATCTTGATCATGATTCAGAGTGTGGATGTTGCTTCCCAATCTTCTGGTTGTAGCTTTATTGCCATTGCTTGAATTATCAGACACTGGAGGGTAGGGTCTCTCTGTTCCTGACAAAGCACTCCTCAGGGCAGGGTTTGGGCCTACGAAACACAGTCAAAATGTTCAACAAGTGAATGTGACTCCAAAAAAGAATATATCGTTCTGTGAATATGCATGTAGATATGGAGCTATGGATCCCAACATTTGATTAGAAAATATCAGACAATGTAGTGCCCACCATGAATTGTTTATTCAGCTCATTTCTGATCAACAAGTCCTCCATTTGGCAGTTAAAATCATCAGAGATGCATTTTATTTCTTTTCTTGGTTTTTGTTTTGTAACAATCTATCTATACAAATAGGAAAGCAACGACTGAGAAGTATGGAGATAGTGCTACATGGCACCACATAAAGTAACAACATAGTTTTCCATTTTTCTTGTTGGTTTT
The DNA here is from genome assembly GCA_036873735.1 of Pouteria campechiana. Lineage (NCBI taxonomy): Eukaryota > Viridiplantae > Streptophyta > Magnoliopsida > Ericales > Sapotaceae > Pouteria > Pouteria campechiana. The sequence continues at coordinate 63,828 of JAYJMB010047981.1, forward strand.
TTACAGATAGAAATCAGAAAATCAAGCTTCTAGAACTGCATGAGGCAACTGATGACAATCAATGTGAATTCTCAAGGAAACAAGAAGTTTAGCTAAGCAGTGGAATGGCCTTGTTTACCATCATCGAATCATCGTTGTAATCATCATCATAGGTGAGGTCAGTTACATGGATTCTATTGTGCCATATTTGTCAATCTCAAGCTATGCTCTCAGTAAGCCCTAAGCACTTTCGTGTCTTTCTTCACAACCTCTAACCATAATTCTTTTCAGCATTCATCAGTTCTCATGTAGCTTTGTATTTCGATAAATTCATTCTAACTAGTGCAATTTCCAGTCTCTGTTTCATATGCCCAAAGCCCCAAACCACCTAAGTCTACTTCCTCTCATTTTATTATCTATTGATTCTACATTTAGCTTCTTGGAAAATGACCTTATTCTGTTTGTCGAATTCCAGTCCAAGAAATCCAATAAAAATTGGAGCTTAACACTCTTATTAAGAAACTGCTCAAAGAGTTCACAGATAGTTTAACAGCCAATGGAAAGCTGCAGCTACATAAGCATGAAATCTAAGAGAACTGTGCATTCAATGAATGGAGAGTGTTATCTCTGAATGGAGAGTGTTATCTCAGGTGATGGATATGAACTCACGATATTGCCATATGTCATTATTTGGGGCTGCTTCTGAACTTGATGGGTTTGCACTACCACCAAAATAGGAGATGGGATTCACATACGATAAGAGCCTCTTTAAGTATCCAAAAATTCCGCCACCATTGTCAACTGAAGAATCAGGACTGCTCACAGAGGATGGGTTCCCAGAAAATGAAGATTGCCCTCTGGAGGACCCAGAGACTGACTGGCGTGGAACAACTATTAATGCCTCTCTGTTATAAAATCCCAGTTCAGAAAGTGATTTGCTCATATCTGTAAAACATCAATGCATTCAATTAGTTTAGATTAGCATTTTGAAATGGCATAACTTCATACAGAACGCATGATGCAATATGCATACAAAGTAGTGGCTAATATGTGAATTCAACTAAGCTGCAGAAAAAAATAAGATTTTTTATGCAACCATATCATCAATGGAATATTGGTGAATAATTACTTCAAAAAGTTCACGCTCCAATCATCTTTCTAATTTGCCCATTTGTTTTCAACTATTGACAAATAATTAAAAAACTTTAAGCTACATTTTGATCCTGAATACATACCAAACATTCAGCTTCTTTAAATAGAAAATGACAAGTATTCTTTAGGATGTGCTTGGATATGAGGGTGGTTCTAATAACCCGGGGCTGGAAGATTACAATGTCAGCCACCAAGTAAACAAAAACAAAATAGATAGGCTTTTTGGTGGAAAAGATAGGATCAATGATAATATATATATATATATAATGATTAGGGATGTGTAGATTTCATATTGAGTAAAGGAGAAGGGTTTTGCAAAGGGAGTTTTGAAAACCACCTACCCAAACACACCCTAATTTTTACAATAAGTGATATAGTCCTCAATATGAAGGGCTTGTTACAATCAAATTTACCTGTTCATTATCATAATTTGGAGGCAAGTGCCTCAGTATGATTAGCAAGGGAACTTTCATTTGGTTACTCCAATTTGATTTGAATAGCAACAATGCCTTGATGCTGATCAAACTAGCTGACTATATAATCAAACTATGTAAGAGTATTTTACTTCAACATCAATATGGAAGATCGCATTGAGGTAATAAAAGAGTTACATGGTGCCAATTCATGCCTTGCACTCGCATTGCTAATCCAAGCCTAGATAAAAAAGAGCATGCCAGGTTGGCAGCCACTATCTGAAATTCATCACCACTTACACTTGAAATCAATCATGCACCATTTCATGCTCATGCCAGGGTGTCTCCTAGAAATGATGTGCTATATCAGAGCCTGGATGTGGCCAGGAAATTCCCGTGAAATGGTGTGCTATACTAGACCCTATGTAATGAGGAATATGCAGTGTTGACTAAGTTTCATGAAAGCAATGCAGCAATGCCCAGATATTCCTTGAAGTGATGTGTTGCAGCAATGCCAAGACACTCCCTGAAAGCACTGGAATAGGATTCCCATGCTATTATGGACTAGTGTAACCCAAAAAAAAAAAAAAAAGAAAAGATAGTCCAAGCGACAAGTAACCATTTGGCCACATTGGATGTTGGTAGTATAGCTTATGCATTTGCATGTTCAGAGTTGGAACAAGGTATAAACTATAGCATTTCAAGCACAGGAAGAAAATATATACCTACAACAACAGAACAACCAAACAGTGTTCTGCGTTTTTTAGTTACTTGTAAAAAGTTGAAAAAGATGAGAACAAATATTTTTCTTCTGATCAACAAATTTCATTTTTTTAGATGCATTCTTGTTCTGTTAAGATCTCATCAGCAGCCCTACACATTCTCCTAAACAGTAGAAAGTGAAAACCAAGATTTCCAACACCACTGTTTAAAAAACAGCATCTTAGAGGAACATCGTGATTCCAGGACTTACAGGTCAAAAATGACATGAACAAAATGCTCATAGTATGTACTAATTGAAAAAGCAACCAAATATAGGTAGCAAAGAAGTTTTTGAAAAGTTGGAAAAGCTATGATTAAGTGATAAAGAAAATATAGGTGAACATCAAAACTAATACCTTGCTCACCAAATACTTTTCGAGGATAAGGAATTGCTAGATCATATGCCCCTTTTCCACTCATTTTATTCTCATGCACATAGTTCTTCACCATTGTCAGTGTAGAAGTTACAGAAAATTTTGCTTGAATACTGCTGCCATCAGCCAGACGGATGTTGAGATGAACATCACTTGGTCTAAGAGTATCTCCACTACTGACCACTCCATCAGACTTCTTTTCATGAATGCTGCTTTCAACCTCATTCACTGACCTTTTTGATGTTCCTTGAGAAAATTCCTGACCATTATTTGTGGGCACTACACCAGCAGAACCATCTCTATCCATTGAATTTCCAGACTCAATGTCAGATTTCACAACATCTACAGTTGAAGGATTAAATGACATCTCATCGGTTTCGCTTGTTGAAATTGAGCTTTCATTGCCATATTTGCTCTCATTTCTATGAGTTACTTTGGAGGTGGCAGCTTCATCAGGGTTAGAGCATTTCTGCTATGAAAAAATAAAATATGAGATGGTTGGCTAAAAGAAATTACTGTATCCCAGCCTGGACAATCAAGAATGATTTTTGAGAAACCTTTTCATTGCCTACATGCAATATTCAAGCTGTTCATTAAGAAGCTAGAGCTTAACCTGGCCCAACAGTAGGTATACATTCACAACATAGGGCTTACCAAGTGCACAAGGCACCCACCAATACAAGCATTATAAAAATGAACAACATGAAATTTCCACATGCAGCTTGTCTGGGAGCAGGCAAAACCAATTTTATGATGGTTTATATTTGTGGTGGCCGCTGCTGAAGCTGCAATCCAACTATGAAGTACAGATACTGCACAAGCATGTTGCTGGAAACAAGTTCTCAAACAGATACTGCACAAGCATGTTGCTGGAAACAAGTTCTCATAAATCACACATGCAAATGTCTACTTGTGATTGAACCGGTTCGGACCGTCTGGTCGAACCGGTTCAACCATGAACTGGTCAGTTGACCGATCCAATTTGGTCCGATTCTGTTCAATAGTAGAATTTTTTTATTTTAATATTATTAATAGAATAAAGGATGAATTAAACTTTATATATTTAGATTAATATCTATGGTTTAGATTTTTCAAAATCATGTTATATATATTTTTATTTTTTTCAAAAAAAAAAAAAAAGGTTCATCCGGTTGAACTAGTCAGACTATGAACTGGACACCTGACTGGTTCAATCACTGGTCTGGTTCCGATAACACTGCGTTTGACAACCAATGTTATAGCTCACCTCAGCAGTTGTTTCAGAGCACACATTTTCCCCTATCATCTCAGAAGAAACTGGTGGTTTTCCTTCTGAACTTTGAGTGGAGGTCTCCATTGAAGAATCTGGGACTTGGTCACTTGAAGAACTGCCTTGCTCAGGGGATACAGCACTAATTGCATTAGAACTCTGATGTTCGGGACTATTTGAAGCAAGTGCAGCCGCCATAAGGACAGTAGCAGTCATTTCCTGTGAATCGCACAAGATCAAATTTCAAATATGCTATTTTTTACATTCTATAACGACTTATGATGCTTCATTGATTGCTATCAAAATCTATTTCTAAATTTTAAAGCAAATGCATACCTGTAGATGGAGGCTTGCACATGCCTTTTCAATGTCGGTCACTAGGTCTTCAGCACTGACATATCCTTCTGGACAGTTCGGTTGGAAGCAGATAACCAAAATGCATCAAAACAAGCACATCATGTATGTTAGCTAAAGGATCAGAAAAAAAATAAATGAATACACACCATGCTGCCACAGCAATTTGCCTCCATTATATCCAATTGCTGATATGCTGGGAACAGATTTCTGGGGGTCTACCAAGTTCATGTAAGGAGAACCTTTTTGTTTTTGAGACATAAAATACTGAAAATTAACTGGGAAAAGAAAGACAGAGAAGAAGCAATGCTAGCCATCAAGCAAGCCACTAAACAACAATTGCTAATTAATTCCAGTAATCACCTTAAACTAGAGAGTCTGCACTCTGCAACCATTATATCAGTGCAAGAACTTTCAGAAGGTGGACCATCATTATCCCAGCAACAATCATAACCGCAAAAGAATAATATAAAAGACAAGAAATCTGTGCTGTTAAATAATAATAAAATAATAAAATGTGAGACAAAACAGAGCCACATGCTGAACAGGACTATTAAAAAAGTCCCCAGCCTGCATTAGTGGGCAAGCTGGGTTTTATGATATATTAAAAAATTAGTCTTTTCATTTTTCCTTCTAGATCAAAAAAAGGTAGGGATGCTGAAGATGAGATCATTTAAGCGCTTGGTGGTGGCAGTAGCTTATTTGAACCAGTGTTCGCACTATCGAAATTTTCAGCGAAATTATTACCGAAAATTTCGTTTCTCCCATCCAATGACATGTTCTCGCTCTGAAAACCTGAAAATTTCGCAGATTGGGAGATAATTTCAATTATCTCCTAAATCTTGAAATTATCTTCATTTTCTTGAGATTTCAAATGAAAATTTCAAAAATCTCACTATTTTCTCAAAATTTTGACATTTTCTCAAAATTTTCTTGAGCTGATGCTGAACGTTAGAAAAAAGCAGAGATTCCTTTGTAAAGCACTTCTTACCTTTCCGAAAACACTCCCAAAGGCTTGAGAAAGGAATTTTGAATCTCTAAATACAATGTTGAGCCTCCAATTTGCACCAAAAAAATCTGATAGCGTGGTGGGTTGCTTCCAAGTTGGAGAGATCTTCCTCTGATTTTATTTTTGGGTTTCAAAATCCTCCCTATAAGGTTTGAAACTCATTTTTGGCAAAATTTAGAGTAGATTTGAACACCAAAATCCAACTTTTCTGCATTTAAGGAGAAATCCTTAATGACAGCTACAGTGGTGGACGAAGATCTTCATCTTCACTAATCAAAACTCGATTTGGGTGTAATTTCTTAGTAGAAAAGGGATTAAAACCTTGAGAAGGAGGATCGATTAGCACGTGCGTGGATTAAAACCCTTTTTTTCTTAAGGATGAAAATACATTTGTTTTCGTAAAAACAGATTTTTTGAGTTTTTTTTTGGGATTTATTTACTGTAAATACCATTTGTTGATTGTAAAAAAAATGTGGAATGATTTGAATATTTTTAGGGATTTGAAAAAGTATAATATTTATATTTTTTGTATATAATTTTATAAATAAATATTTGTTAGTAACTTTTTTAATTTAATAGTATGTAAGATAATTATCTATAGCCTTGATTTTATTATATAAAGTTTGGGAATAGAGTTTTAGTTTTTTAATTTTTTTGAGATTTTTTACATAATTTATCCTAAAAAAAAATTGTTCATATTCCACGTCAATAATGATACTAAGGAGCCTGCATGAGTTTTTTTTTGGTGGTGAGGTATAATTGTAGCAAAATTTTTTTATAATATTATTTTTATAATTCACATTTAGGCATATGTTTAACAATTGTGTAACAAAAATTTCTCTATCATGTTACATTAGAAATTTACTCTATCGGTGTTTATGTCATTAATATGCTTCTTTTACTTCTCATACGTTGACATTTAAAGTGATGCTTTTTTATTCTAAATGTTCAATTAGACTTATTATGATTTATTAAGAAGATTTTTGAAAGAATTCTTATTTTTTAAAAATTTTAGCAAAATTATTCGGTAAAATTATCGATAATTTCTTTAAAATTAATAAAATTTCCTCTTTTTCAACTTAGAGAAATTTCCCCTCTTAATGATATTGCGAACACTGATTTGAACGCTTTTTTTTCCCCATGAGTTGGTGCATGCATGCATGTTAGCACGAGGAAAGCTACTAGTGATGACAGAATAAAGAAGAAAAGGAAACTCTAGGTGAGCTCAAATAAGCTTCGGATTACATCCTAGGCAAGCAATCATGCCTAATTCCAAAACTTAAGAAATAGCTTAGAAACTGAAAAGAACCTCCACGTGAGCTCAAATAGAAATACTTAGAAAGCTTAGAAACATCTATTCAAACATCATCATCATAAGCTACTTCAAAACTAATTGTTGCCAGCTACATGAATCGTGTTACACTATTTTTGTCTATATTACAACATGCCCTTGGTTAGTTCATGAATCTTTGTATCTTTTTTAATAATCTTCATCCATATTATTTTGGCCTTCCCCATGCTCTCCTATTTCCTTGAACTTACACTGTAAAAATGTGCAGTTTCCTGGTCACTGTTAGATAACATATCACCAATGAAACTGATCTGCGCCGTTCATAATGGCTCAAACAATGAAACAGATGTTAAGGCCCAGTCTGGCCAATTGATGATTAAGGGGCCCTTTGAATGTAACGACCAACCACAATACATTCATAGTCCTCCCAAGGATGCAATTCAAGTTAAGAATCATGATTGCCTGACAGACAATTTTATGGGCCTCGATCAAATCATGTATCAACAACTTCACCATCAAGAGCATTCACATTCTCCTGATGCATAACCATTTTGATCCAATTAGCAATTCGAAACTTCAAACAATTCAAATTTGGATTCGTCATTTGAAATTTGAGCTTCTAAGAACTCTGTGATTCACTACATTATGCTCATTTAATTCCATTTTCAATATAGTCAGGACATGGTCAAAAGTATTAGGCAAATGATCAATTCCATTGTTTCTAATCATGTGGCCCATGTGATTCATGGATTATTAATCTAATTGTTGGACAGTCTTCCGAAGGCATTGAATGCATATAATGGTCATTTAAGCTCATATACCTAACCTATAAAACAGTGAGAGGGAGGTTCACATTCAAGAGTTCCCATGGAGAAAAGTTCTCTTTCAGCCTTACATTCCTCCCAACATTTGAAATTACAATTAGGTTGGAACCTTGAAAGGCTTATCTTATGAAGTATGGACCACTTGGATGCATGGAACATTATCGTCAGCTGTGCAACCAGTTCATGTTCATACACTCCAAAACAACATTTCAAACAAGAGAAAAGTAAAGCATAGAAAAGTAATTGGAGATATATCTTCACTTTGGTTTTGGATCCATTGTATCAAAACATTCATAGCTCACTTCATGAGACTTCAAAATTCTCTAAAATCACACTAAAATCAACATTTAAGAGCAGTTGTGGCCATTGGTTTTCTTGGCAACATTACAACTGTCAGTTTTTTTTCCCATTGACTTGTGTTCATTAGCATAGGGTAATGGATACTAATCATCAACTCAAATGATTTGCTAATAATGGTAACTATATTATGTTCATACTCTTAATCATGATAGCAGTTACTATCTCATCCATCCATACTAACAGTAAATGGCAAAGCAGGGGCTTAACGAACTTTCTTCAATAGATAATCCATCATTCCATCCATATGAATAAACAGTGTAACAAAGTTCATAGTTTTCATTGAAAACAAGTACAAACATGTTGAATGAGAATCCATCCAGATTGTTCCTGTACCATGAATATAAGCTCATTGTAGAGGTAAATGCTAGCTCACTTGTGATAGTCTTTTGTCACTTATAAAGGTTTTCCAAATTGGAAATCTAAGCTTGCTATATTGCAAATTTGCACACTGATCTAAATACAATATAAAAGCCTGCAATAGAAGGAAGTCCGCTGTTTCAAGAATGAAACAATAAATAACTCCCCAATCTCATCATATAGCATACATTTGAGAATAATATCAAGTAAAGGATACAGATGGCAGAAAATTGTGATGCATCAACACTTCCATGCATGAGATGCAAGAAAACACAATCTCTTGAAATGGATTCTTTAACCTGCATGATAGATGTCATCATTCAACACAGGGAATAGGCAAAAAAAAAATATTTGCAATCAGTCAAATGCAAACAATGTAGCATGAAAGAGCACACTCACATTCAAATTTGTAAATGTTGTCTGCTCCAGAAGGCCAGAATCCTCATCTTCACCTGAAAAGCCAAAATGGAAAGCTTTATGGTAGCTTAAGACAGGTGCAACCAGAACGGCAGACAATTTCCTTCTTATTCCAGACTAAACTACCATTCAGTGTATTTACTAAAAAACTACAGTGTATTATGGTCTGCTTTAGCAGCAAGAAAATATAAACCAATAAACAATGCAGAATACTCATGATGAAACACCTAACCAGCAAATAGTAAACAAATAAGAGTGACTACATTTACCTGAAATGTACACTACAAAAAGCTTCTTCCTTTTTTGTGCCTCAGTGATTGCTTCAGGAACAGAACCTTTGAATGTTAATGAAGGAGTGGACCTTTCCATCTATCTGAAAATCCAAAGGCAAGGTGACAATAAGGGAAGACATTAATTGCATATTTCTAATTAAATGATAAAAAATTGATAGAAACAGCTGTGAGACATCATGATAGAAGAAAATGAACATTAGGCAAACTATTGTTTCTGATCCCCATTGGAAGCCAAAAATAGAAACACACATGCGTATGCATGGTGAGGGGACACAAACACCAATCATTTGAAGTGGTTCCCAATAATTCTTTGGGGAAAATTACATGGACCTTGTAAAGGAGATGGACAATTTGCACCCCATTAAAAAGTTTGATTCTCATGCAAATCAACTGTGTAGCTATTTTGGATGTTTCTAAATTATCCAAGAGGTTAGAAGTAGGGGTGACTGATCTTCAAAATTACAGAATCCTGACACCTGTAATATTTTGATTCTAAATGTGTCAACATTTTTAGCAATACCTCAGAGTTTCATTTCAAATGTTCTGCTTCATCAAGATTTCCTTTACTTGACAATGCATTTTCCTTTTAGGGTGAGTTTGGGAATGAGGATAAAGGGTCAAAAAATAAAAAAAAAAGTGAATAAAAACAAAACGGGTAGGCTTTTTGTATGGAAAGATGTAAAATAATTATTAAAAATATAAGTAATAATGGAAAAAGGAGGATTGTTAAGTAGTTGAGATGTCAAATCATATCAAAAGCTGTGTAAAAGGGGTGGGAAAAGGTGGAAAAGTTTCCTACTCTTTTTTTTTACTCATTATCAAACACAGCGTTACTGAAAAAATATCTGTGATGCTGACGTTTTCTCCACACACCCAGATAGCTACTTCTGAAGAGAGTCAAACTTAAAGCACTGCCGTTCTTTGAACATCAACCCCAAATAGATCAATCTCGAAATTAAGACATTACTCTCCTAGTGAATTTCTTGGTAATGTTCATAGAGAATGAGCCGTAGACATATACCCATCAAAGATTTAGAAATTAAAAAAAGCACAGAACTTTTTACAGTCTATTCAAAAGTCTCCATCATTATTTAAATCTTCATGATTTTCTGAAAAAGTATAATAAGCCCTCTATCATTTCAAGATAAACTGCAATTTGTCTATGGCTCATTACTGGATAGTAGATTCAGGCTAACACAGCAGGCAGTCACAATGTATAAAGTGTGGATCTGTTTCATAGAGCAATAACACAACCTCAGAGGGAACATATGTACATTGAAAAAGAAAAAGATCGTCATAAGAATCCAAAGAATTCAATTGTTAGTAGTCCTGAGAATCCCCTCTCGAATCCTCCCGAAAACAAAATATTTATAAATATTTTGAAAGAAAATGAATCATATAAACAAGAAAAAACGCATAACGTCGTAACCATCCTATGGGCCCTAAATTAGCAGGCCATGAGCCACTCAAACAGTGAGAAAAATGCCTAAACATAGTTTGATTTGAAACTTTTCTCAATAGGATGTCAAATTCAAATAATTACAATCTCATCCTATTCAAAGATGATTGGCCAATCTAAAAGCAGGCCAAAACTGTTTGCTGCATCAAACTGATAATTAAAGCAAAAGTCTTGTACAGATGATAACTCTTCTTTCGACAAGAATGTGAAGCTTGGTTGTCACAAATTTTATAATAATAACTAACCCTAGGTCTTTAGATTTATCTCTTGATGGAAGCTTGCAGAGGCAGGGCACTGGGATTGCTGAACTGCACGTCTCAGCTCCGATAACATCACATTTAAATCATTCAAGACACAATGGAAATCGAAATTCAACACCCTGACTTAGAACTTCGAAAAAGAAAATATCATCACCAATTTTCAACCGTAGATGCTCAAATTCATCGAATCGCACGTAACCGATGCGAAAATAACGCATAATTTCAAACCTCACTCAGAAACCGATCCAAAAGAGTTGAGAAAAAGAGAAAATAACCGCTACTTTTAAACTTCAGTCCCTCGATATCTAGAACAGAGTCGACTCAGAGCGAAAGACATTGATACCAATCTCAATTGAAGATTTTAACCAGATGGAATCTGATTATTACCTCAGAAGAAGAATAAGAGGGAAAAAATAGGGTTTCGTCGACGTTGGAGAATTAGCAACGAGTGCCACGGACGCAGCGAAAGAGTTTCGTTGCGGTCGCAGAGATACCGGAAGCGATGACGACTGCAGCGTGTGCGTTTGCAACTCTTGGTTGTTGCAGCTGCATAAATAGGGCTTAGACGCGGGACGACGGGAATTTTGAGAACCCCAGGTAGACGGAAGGCATATGGGCCGTGAGAAAAGGACCCATTAGTAAAGCAAGTCAAACAGAGGCCCAGTTCGGATGTTACACAGCGGCTCGAGTCCAAGTGCCAGGCAACCCGATTCGTTCCTCGTCTTCAGCCTTTTTGAATCTTCCAATCTTCATTTACAATCTTTCGGCTTCGTTTACCATCTTCTAGGAAAGTTGAGTTGGCAGTAGAAAGGGAGGATGCTCTTTTGTCGGGGCTACGCATGAGTTCAAGCTGTGAAGGCTTTTAGATGAAGAGGATCAGAAAGATCGCTCTGCACCATTCATTTTCTTGCATTCACAATTTAATTTTTAAAAATTGATTATTTCATGTAAGATTTTTGAATAAAAATGATAAAATGTCTACTTTCGAATCAAGATTACTCATGTGAATATTATATCATCATAATATTTGTCAAAAAAAATATCGATTTATTCTAAACATAATTTATGGGGCTGATTAAAAATATAAGTAATATTATTATGAAAATAATATCCACATATATTGACGTTTTGCCTATTATCTTTACATGTGAATGATATTGGATGATATATAGAACTAATGGCCATAATTTTTTGGGGGATGAAATTAATACAGAAAAAATAGTTAATAAATGGTTTAGATCTTGAATGTACTTAATGTAGGCCCCGTTTTTATATTCAACTCTACTTCTAGGTAGAGCACTGTGCTCCACCTAATCCGCGACTTTTAGATGCTGCCAAGTTTTCTATTGAAGTTGTCTGTTTTTTGACTTAGTTTTGCTACCCAGCTTGAATGCTTATCTTGGGCTTTCTCAAGACCACAGTCAGCATTTTATCTTTGAAATCTCTGCAGTGCCTACAGAGATGGTGCGAAATATATATATATATATATA
>JAYJMB010047982.1:0-30139 GCA_036873735.1 Pouteria campechiana
GTTTGAGTGGAATGTTCTAGCTAATGGTGTTGTAAAGGGCATAGCACATTAATGATTAATGATGTAAACAATATAATTACAGTGTTATGTAATAAGGAATCAAGCTAAGATAAGCCATGTGACTGAAATTTTCATAATTCTCATTATGCACGTCATGTGTTTGAGAAGTTTCCTTTCCCATTCCTTGATTTTGGTTAGGTGATTAAGCCCAACCCTAATGGTGTTAAATGATAATCTAAAATATATAATTAAATACCCTTACTAAAGACTAAAGAGGGGCTAAACTTGGGTGAAAGGTTGAGTGTAAACGGGGATGAAACTTGAGTAGAATTATCACTTGAATGGAACCAACCATATTTGCATTTAAGAGTAGCTACATAGTTGATTGTAATCACTAAATTAACATAATTATGATTTAATTGTATATTGCTACACTTAAAGGAGATTATTCCTCCTAATTGAATTCCAAGATTGGTTAGGAGAATTGAGGTGTCCATGTGAAGCTAAGGTTTAGATCCATATGAGTTGCTAGGCATAAGTGGAGATATGTATGACATGAAATGGATGTAAGCTAGTTGACCCTGAATGAATTGTTTGATGGAGGAATATACTTTAATAAAATAAAAGTAAAATAACGATTGAGTTATTTCAATTCATGTTTAAAGTGTGTAAAGTGAAGTAATATATGTATGTTAATATCATGCATGTAGGCCAAAGTGATCATTAAGTGGGAGCTAGGTTGTGGGATTTGGAAAGTATGAAGCGGACTCTTCATGCTGGTAAGTAGGTTTCCTCTTTTGGTTGAATGGGGATATGGAATATTCTGTTGGTTATATTTGGGCATGTATGACTAGATGGGGATATGGGATATCCCAAAAATCTGTGTTGTGATGGATGAATGGTTAAAAATAGTTGTGTTATGTAGTTATTCTGATGATTTTTGAAGTACAACTATTTATATTTATTAGGATAATGTGTATCCCTTAGATTGTGATGCTCATCATATGTCTATGCTATGGGGATCGGAAGGATAGGAAGTATTCCTTGTTATATATATAATTATATATATTTTTGTGTACGGATGTATGCATGAAAGGGATATAGAATATCCCGTCATTGATTGTGAATTACTCATGAAGATAATACGTGAATGTTTGATTGGATGGGGATAGCAGATATTCCCTTATATTGCAGTAGTTGAGATTAAAATGTGTGAATTGATGATGGATAAGGATAAGTATTATCCCATGATTATTTATTTTATTGTATATATATGAATGTATATATTGATGGAATAAGAAACATTCTATGATTAGTATTTGACACAATGGTTGTCCAATGGTATGAGGTTGTGCCTGAATGGCACAATTATGATTTTGTAATTTGGATGTGATTATAAGACATGGTGCCTAGAAGGCACATTTATGATATGCGAAATGCCCAGAGTGGCCTAGACTTAGTATGATGTGCTTGGATGGCATAACTATAATATGATTTGATATGCTTTTTGTAGAGCATTGTGTTGGGAAATTGAGAACTTGGGCCTCATAGTATGATTGCTTTGCTATGTTATTATCCATGTTCTGGTTCCGAACATGTTGCTTCTATTGATTATTATTTTTTATTATACTTGCCTACTTACTAAGTTGCCGAGACTTACAACTTCTTATTCTCATGTTTTTAGTTGGCAGGTCAGGTAAAGAATTCCAACTGTGGGTTGGAACTGGTGAGCAAGATTTGAAGACATTTTCTTTGTAATATAATGAGAGGGGATTGTAAGCCATAATGTGTTGTATTTTATCATGAATGAGATTTCACATGATGTATAATCAAATATAGGGCATGTCATAATGAATTACTATATTATTGTGATTGGAATTTTATTATCCAAGAAGGTAGATGCCATCATGATTGGTTCCGATCTTGGGTAGTAGTTGTGGGTGTGGGTGTGATAATTTTATGGTTCATGTTCTTGTTTTATGATTATAAGAATTGTAGAATTATATGATATGTGAGGTTAAAATCCTTATTTTTCACGACAGACTCTACTGGATTTTTGATAGAAAATTTCCCTTAAAAATAGATAAATGGTGGGGAAATGGTAAAATGCATAGGCCCTAAGGCAGGGCATTACAGAATTGTATCAAAGCCAAGTAGTTATTTGATACCAAGAGTGATAAGCCCAAATCATGATGGCAATGGTTAGTCGAAAAAGATAGGAAATGCATGCCGAATACGAGTTGATGAACCCATGAGCATATGGGAAGATGCTAGCTGAAGGGTAATTTGAAGGCATGAGGAAATAGAGGACATATGAATGGTGATTGTGAATTGATATAATATTGCATATGAAATGAAAGTGATAGTGCTGTGATTGCACAAAGATGACTTGATGATGCATATAGGTGAGGGTAGAAAATTATTATGCTTAGAGTAGCGCAGTGAAGTGTAGTAATGCCCATATGTGCACCATATTGAAAGGTTTAAATATGGTTCTTTAGAGTGTATTTGAAATTGAATGTTGGAATGTTATTTTATAATGAATGTGAAATTGAAATGATGGCTTGCTTATGTGTTGCAGAATACCTAATGGTATTCCAATTGTTCCTATCTTACTAGTCTGAGTAAGATGAATTCGATTATAAATGCTTTGATGTGAATGAATTAGTATATGTACCATGATTCGTACTGTGATTAAACTGATGTTTCTAATATGATAAGAATGAATGAATTAATGGGATAGTTGAGATCCCATATGTATGAAAGATGTTGATTATATTGCTTCATAAGTTGAAATGATGATAATTTGTGCTTCCATGTAAATGCTCTGCAATGTGTATCTAGTTATCTATTTAATTAAAAGATGCTTGGTGTAATATTGTATGACACATAGACAATAGGAAATGGATGACACGCCTCTGATGCCCATGTTTGGCAGAGATGGATGGATGACATACCTCTGATGCCCGTGTTAGGTAGAGGTGGATGGATGACATACCTCTAATGCCTGTGTCTAGTAGAGGTGAATGGGTGAAATACCTCTGATGCTTGTGTCTGGCAGAGGTGGATGGGTGAAATATCTCTAATGTTTGTGTCTTGCGAAGGTGAATGGATATAGATGTGCCTATGGGCGTGGTGGCCTGGACAGCTAGATATGGATCCGCAATGATGGCAAAGAGCCTGGAATGGCCTAGGGCTTGGCTGTGATGCCTGGGTAGCTCAATATGACTTGACATCCATATAGGGTGATGACTAGATTGGCCTGGGGCTTGGCATGGATGCCTAGATAGCCCAGATATAATGTGAAGGCCTAGATTGGCCTAGTGACCTAACTCTTGCATAGGGTGGAGGCCTAGATGGCCTGATAGTGGAACTCACTTACTTCTTGAGTTGTGGATGGAGAACCTGTGATCCCTGGAGCAATGAGGGTGGGGTGCCATAGAGGGCAACAATGGAGCTGTGATGGACCTCGCAAGCTTTGTAACCCGAGGTGTAGGGAGGGACCAAAATACACCAAAGAGGTTTTGCATGGAGGTGTATTAGGAGCACATGGATGTGTTGTATAGTTTTAATTATTACCATATTGTGAGATTGCATGTAATGAAAGTGAATGTGATTTTCATGGGTTGTTTGCAAATGCCTTGATAGTAAGGCTGATTATGATAATTTATTATTTGTAAGTATCTACTTATGTATAATTGTGTGTTACAAAATTGATGGATATGTCCCATGTTTGGGGTTTGTGAGTCATGTATACATAAAATAATGCTGAGGAAATCTATTTAGCTTTTATAAGTAAAGTGTGCACCTATGTTGAGTAAGGTAGAAGAGTAATGTTGACTTGATTGAAAGCATCCTAGATGTGGAATTGCATAAATGTTATTGCTAATAAAAGTAAATATTTCTTGAGTGATCATGGTATACGAATCCACAAAATGTGAAAAAGTTCGAATAAGTAGATTTGCAAACTTAAGGAAATGATGAGAATCAAATAATACATAAAGTTTTAAGGATGAAACTTTTTATAAGGAGGGTAGTTTGTAATATTTGAAGTGTTGAAAATGGGGGTAAATTTTATTTTTAGATTATAATGATGACTTGAAGGAAATTAATTTTGAAATGAAATTGTGCATGTGTATATAAATTGCAGGTGAATTTAATATAACTAGACTATTAAAATATATGGAGTAGTAACATGATTTGATTCTTAGATAATTGAGGGATATTATGGTGCATTTTAATGATATATTAATGGAAAAAAGTATGGAAAGAATGAATGAGAAAAAGGAAAAGAGTGGAGAAAAAGGGGCAAGAGTATCTTAAAAAGAAACCATTTATGAAACTTATGACACTTGTATCCAAATTATGGCATAAAATTTTGATGATTTAGAAATTATTACCAACATAAAAGTTGTATCCCTTGAAATTATCTTTCTAACACATAAAAAACCGCATGATTTGGACATTGTATGAAGAAGTTATGCCCAATGCACTAAAACTACTCCTGGTGGACAATTAAGGATGAAAATGATGGGATTAACTTGATAAATTTCAAATTTGCGTATTATTTATGCAAAATAATTTTGAAACACTTGTATGGAAGACTCATTGATATAAATGAGTGTGTATAATATGGAATTTGTAAATGATTTATTGATTTTTATGTGACACTAGAGGATTTAGTATCAAGCAGGTGAGTAATGGCCCATAATGTGAATAAGGCATGATAATCATGTTTAAATGATATTAATTCCATTTATTTGAAATTATTTAATTAATTAATTTATTTAAGGATGGAATAATTAAATGGTGAATTAACTACATTTAAATGATGAGATTAAGGTGGAAACTAGGTTATACATGAATGGGGTGCAAAACACCTGCAAAGCACCAGAATAGAAACAAGTTAAAATGCTCCATCGTTATCCCCAAAGCAAGCCACGACCAGCCCTTGCACATATCATGCATCCATCCATGTCCCTCCTTGCCCCCATAAAAAATAGTTCCACTTGCATAGCATTCAAGTGCTATTTGTTGTCAATCCTATATATGTGATTCCTCTCTCTTTAATCTTTAACTTCCTCGAGCTTGGATGTGTGAGAGAAAGCTTAAGTTGCTTGTTTTCTAATCTCACAAACCCTTTGCCAAATTTAAAGAAAATTGGTGTAGATCAAGTGAAAATGAGTGGAGATTACCAAGTTATATTTGTTGGTAAGTCATTAATTCCATTCAATTTTGTGGTTACTCAATTAAGTGTATATACTCTATTTACAATAGCTATATGACTTAGAATTTATGGCTTAATTTTAAGGTTAATCAGTAGTGGTTTTAGGTATTAATAATGGGTAATTGATGGGATGAAACATGATGTATATAGTTGCGCATAAAATGGACAATAATATGTATTTGCATGGGATGGGTTGGGGTGTTTAAGTGGAATGTTCTAGTTGATGGTGCAAAAGGCATGTGACATTAATGATTAATGATGTAATTGCAATGTTATGTAATAAGAAATCAAGCTAAGATAAGCCATATTACTGAAATTTTCATAATTCTCATTATGCACTTCATGTGGTTGAGAAGTTGCCTTTCTCGAACCTTGACTTTGGATAGGTGATTAAGCCCAACTCTAATGGTGTTAAATGACACTCTAAAACTGATAATTAAACACCCTTACTAAAGACTAAAGAGGGGCTAAACTTGGGTTCAAGGTTAGTGCAAATGGGGATGAAACTTTAGTAGAATTATCACTTGAATGAAACCAACCTTATACGTGTTTAAGGGTAGCTATGTAGCTGATTGCAATCACTAAATTATCATAAATGTAATTTTATATTGTTGCCCTTAAAGGAGATTATTCCTCCTAATTGAATTCCAAGATTGGTAAGGTGAATTAAGGTATCCATGTGAAGTTAAGGTTTAGTTCCATATGACTTGAGTTGCTAAGCATAAGTGGAGAGATGTATGACATGAAATGAATGGAAGCTAGTCAACCCTAAATGAGTTGTTTGATGGAGGAACACACTTTCATAAAATAATGATCGGATTATTTTAATTCATGTGTAAAGTGTGTAAAGTGAAGTGATGTGTGTATGTTAATATTATGCATGTAGGCCAAAGTGATCATTAAGTGGGAGCTAGGTTGTGGGATTTGGAAAGTATGAAGAGGAGTAGGCTTCCTCTTTTGGTTGAATGTAATTCTGAATAGGGATATGGAATATCCTGTTGGTTTTATTTCGGGATGTATGACTGGATGGGGATATGAGATATCCCAAAAATCCATGTTGTGATGGATGAATGGTTAAAAATAGTTGTGTTATGTAGTTATTCTTGTGATTTTTGAAGTATGAATGTTTAGATTTATTAGGATAATGGGTTTCCCTCAAATTGTTATGCTCAACATATCTGTATGATATGGGATAGGAAGTACCCCTTGTTTTATATATAATGATATTTATTCGTGTGTATGGATGTATGCATGAAAGGTATATTGAATATCCCGTCATTGATTGTGATTTACTAATGAAGATAATACACAAATTTCTGATTGGATGGAGATAGCAAATATTCCTTTATATCGTAAAAGTTGAGGTTAAATGTGTGAATTGATGATCAATAGGGATAATTATGATTTTGTAATTTGGATGTGATAATAAGATAAGGTGCCTAGAAGGCACATTTATGGCATGTGAAAGGCCCAAAGTGGCCCAAACTTGGTATGATGTGCCTGGATGACACAATTATAATATGATTTGATATGCCTAAATGGCAGAGAGCATTGTTTTGGGAAATTGAGGACTTGGACCTCATAGTATGATTGCATTGATATATTATTATCCATGTTCGAGTTTGGAACATGCTACTTCTATTGATTAATATTTTTTTATCATACTTGGCTATTTATTGAGTTGCTCGGACTTATGCCTTCTTATTCCTATGTTTTTAGCTATAAGGTCCTGTAAAGAATTCCAACTGTGGGTTGGAATTGGTGGTCAAGATTTAGAGACATTTTCTTTGAAATATAATCAGAGGGAATTGTAAGCCATAATGTATTGTATTTTATCATGAATGAGATTTCACATGATGTATAATCAAATCCAGGGCATGTCATAGTGAATTACTATATTATTATGATTGGAATTATACTATTTTAGGAAGGTAGATTGCCATCATGATCGGTTTCTATCTTGGGCAGGTAGCAATGGGTGTGACTGTGATAATATTATGGTTAATTTTCTTGTTTTATGATTATGAAAATTGTAGAATTATATGATTAAGATATGCCAAGTTCAGATCCTAATTTTTCAAGGCAAACTCTACCAGATTTTTGGGAGAAAATTTCCCTTAAAAATAGGGAAATGGGGTTAATGTCACTCCCCCCCTTCTTAATGTCATTTCATCAAACATCTGATTGGCAGACTTTCAGATTTCCTATTTTTAGCCATAGGTATTTTGGAGTTTCTTTTCTAAATTACAATTAAAAATGTTTTAACATGATTTTTATCCTCATTATCAATCACAACATCTAAATCATGGATAAATATGCATTTTCCACAATTTCTAATCTTCCAATTTCTAACCTTCCAAACTCTACTCTTCTACAGATCATGCTTTCTAAACCATAATTCAGCAATTTAACATAGCAAAAGTTACATATTCATGAAAGAAATCTTTTACCTGTTAATTTCTTCCATAAATTGCAACAAAACCTAGTTGGGTTCACTTACTCTAATTTTTCTTCTTTTCTTCATTGCTCCTATGATCACTTTTCTGCATTTCCCTTTCTCCAGATAATTGCTACATGAACTGCCCTCAATTTCCTCACTCCTCATCATCAAATTATGGAATTTCCATAAAGAGCTGGGACATCTGGGAGGTTGAGAATGTGAAAATGGGTTTGAAAGTAGCTGATGGAGCATTTTAAGCTCTTCCTCCCACAATGCTCTAGCGACACACTAAAGCACCTTCACATGCACTCCAGCCTCAAACACTTTTTGTAGCTTTTTCAATGTAATTCTATTCAATAGACCATAAAGCACATATCATTCATCATACTCTTCATATTTTTATCACTTTATCTTACTAATTTCTCCTCATTTTCAATAATAGTACATGCTCCATTCTTTTTCAACTAAAGGAAAAAATTTACCCATACCTCAAAATTTCAAGGCATCACATTCCACACTCCTTATAAAAGTTTCGACCTCAAAATTTAGATGAATAGAATAGGGTATTTAGCTCGCATCATATCTTCAAGTTCCCACGTTGCTTCTCCTTTTATATGTTGGCTCCATTGTACTTTTACAATGTGGATTACTTTATTCCCTAGTTGCTTCTCTTTATTATCCAGAATATGAATTGGTTGCTCTATATATTTCAAGTTATCTCTTATTTGGATTTCGTCTGGAGCCATAACATGTGACAAATCCAGCTTATATTTTCTTAATGATGACACATGGAAGACATCATGGATCCCACTCAATGAGGGTGTTAAGCTAATATGATAAACTACTTTGCCAATCCAATCTAAAATATCATAAGGGTTGATATATTTAGGGTTCAATTTGCCTTTGGTGCAAAAGCATACTACTCCCTTCATCAGAGACAACTTTAAGAAAACCTTGTCCCCCACTTGAAATTCCAAGTCATGTCTTCATAGATCAGCATAACATTTCTGGTGTGATTGTGCAATTCGGATCTTTTCTTTTATTTAAGCTACCTTTTCTACTGTATCTACAATCATCTATGACTCCACTAAGGTATGTTTGCTTACCTTAGTACAATACAATGGAGTTCTACACTTACGCCCATAGAGTGCTTCAAAAGGAGCCATCTAAATGCTAGAATGGTAACTGTTGTTATAAGCAAACTTAATTAGAGTTAAATACGAGCTCCAAGCCTTGCCCCACTCAATAAAACATGCCCTAAGCATGTCTTCCAACTACTAACTCACCCTTTCAATTTGTCCATTGATCTAAGGATGATAAGTATAGGCATCGCTTTATGCAATGCTTTCCAAAATTTAGAAGTAAAAACACTAAACCCCGATCTAAAATAATAACTTTAAGAACACAAAGTAGTCTTATAATTTCCTTTTGATAAATCCATGCATAATTTTCAGTAGTAAAAGTTTTTAACTAGAATAAAATGGGCTACTTTTGTTAGTCTATCTATGATCACCTAGATACTGTCAAATCCTGCTGTGTTTTTTGACAAGCCTATGATGAAATCCATGGTAATATCTATATACAACATGCTAAACCATAATAATTACATAACAAATACCCTCAAATATGCAAATATAATATGGCTACCTCTAGGCGCTATTACACATAATATAAAACTATCACCTCCACGACACACATCACCACAGCACCCACTTATTAAGATCGGGGTACACTATACCTTAGCTGTAAAATCATATACATCCACACCATAAAATGACATGCTATCTAAGTAAATAATGATACATGTCTAATATGCATCTAAAATCTATCCAATAATATATATCATAATACATTATGAAAAGGAGTAAAGCCTCTAATGGTGTCATAGCCTAACCCTATCACAAGACGCAACCCTTATTGGGCTCCGTCCTCTGGCCTGTTAGCTAAAAATTTAAATAAAAGTGTGAGTTTGGGCAAAACTTAGAAAGCAGGTAAGTGAAAAAATATGACTGTAAATAATGTAGTAAATAACAAAAAATAGAGTAGTAAATAATGATACAAATAGGCAAAACATGTCATGCCAAATGCAGGATTTCAGTGGCTAGGTTCATTAAGATTTTAATCTTAAAATTTCATTAATTATTTCATACACATACTCATAATGATATCATATACATAGTTAACCGGTCAATACTAGCTCGAATATCGATACATCATACTGCCCTTTCTATTTGCTAATCCATATTACATGGCCACCTCCTATGCCAGTACACTGCTCCACCATTATCCACACACTCCACAACCATCCACACACTCTTCCTTGAGAGGCACACAAATCAGAACACTTCTATTTCACTCTTCAGCGTGTCAGGTCTATCGTGGCACTTCTGACTAGAAGCCTGCCAGGTCCACCTAGTGACACTGCTACATCGAGTAGCATCCCACCCTCATCACCTCACACAAGTACTAGTTCTCCATAAACATGCTTACATAAGCTACTTAAGCAAATCATAGCAATTAGGCCATCTAGGCCAATAGCAACGCCCGACCACGCTGGCTGCTCACATAACCACCCACTGGCCAACCAGGCCACTCCTCGCCCATGGCTAGAAGCCTGCTAGGCCCACATAAGATACATACATGAGACACACTGGGCTCCTCCCCAACCAGGCGCTAAAACCAGAATTTACCTGCACTCTTGGGGGCATAAAATACATATACACAAATTCTAAAATTAAATATTTATTTCCTAATTTATAAATCTTCACGTGATCTAAAAATATTTTTGTAGATTCTCAATAATATGAAAAATATTAGATCCAAATTTCAGGTTAAAATAATGTAAATTGAGTAATTCAAAAAATAAAATATGAAAATATAGATAAAAATTTATACAAATTTATATTTCTCTATTGCCACTCAAAATATTTATTTAATTCATCCTAATATAATATAACTTTATCAAATTTTTATCTTAAAATAAGTCAAAATGAGAAGATTAAAAATAAAACAAAAATTCAAAAGGGTGGGATGCTATCAACATTTCATTTTCAAAGTATTTAACGTTTAGATTTTCTTGTGGGGTCAAATGGTGGGATGCATTTATTAAATTGGTATGATAGTTTTTATTTTTGCAAAATAACATCACTAAATTAGTTTTTAATCAACCTTAAGAGGTGTACTTGGCAAGATTTTCTGTTAGTACACTATTCATACAAATTTGGCATTTTCCATTTGATTTTTTATATTTTATATATTGTAATTCATTCATGCTAATACAATACATTAATCATGATTACATGGGGTGTATAATGCATGCTTAAAACAACATGACTCATGTACCAAAATGTTAAAAAAAAATAATCTCCCAATTTACAATCAATTCAATGGACCAAATTGAACTTAAGAAAACACTTGCTTACCTTATGCTACTAATTGATTTGCACTACCCTTATGCTCCCATATACACCCTTTAATGGTGCATTAATTCTATCACAAAATCATAGCCTTTTCAATGCAAAGTTTGCATTAAATTGCATTCCAAAATACAATGAATGCATCACCTAACTACCTATTTAATTTACCTTAGATGCATTAATTGGTTAAGCTCAATTGCTATCATATTATGATGGTAATTAAATCATGTTTAACCCTTTAGAAATTTGCCTAATTACCTTACGCACATACTAATTTTTTCAGCCCCTAATCAACGTGGATAGCAAGGTACAATCATCCTTAAACTACCATTTCTACAACTTGTTTTCATGCTATTTATTGTTAACCCATAGCTAAAATAAATCAATTATTAATATAGGATTAGGAACCTTAATTACATCCCCATTTTATTCTCATTAAAATTCCAGCAACCCATTGAATTAGGGTTTGAATTTTCATCAATTTTCTATATTGTTTTACATGGAATTTATCCCTAAACATCTTCAACATGCAAATTAAATTAAGCTCTTACCTTATTCTTCAAGTTTTTGTGGTGGGTCTCACTAATCAGCAATAGGGCATTAAGATTTGGTGACTGCCATCTCTTTATTACACAAGAAATTTGAAGCTAGCGGCCACTAATCACTTGAATCATCATTTGCTAGTGATCACTTGAAGCAAAATCTATCAAAATAGAAAATTGGGATGATGGGGGAAAGAACTCACATTGAAGAGATCATAAACAGAGGCTTTCATGCTGGGAGATGATGGGGATGGGTATTACAATGGGATTTTATATTGTTTTTATGTTGGTAGTCCATGCTTCCACTTAATTCCATACAAATGCACTCATCTTGGATTTTCAAAACCCAATCTACTTCTCATCTTTGGCACATGTAAGTCATTCATTTAATAAATCATATATCCAAATTAATTATCCATCCATTAAATATAATCTTTACATAATTTTATTACTTATTTCTCAATTAAATTCAATTTTAAACAAAATTTGCCAAAAATTACCGCCAACTTGATTTTTCAACTTTCAAATGCAATTTTTAATTTTTTTCTTCACCTGTAAATCATTAATTAATTTATGTCCTCATTATCCTCTCATTAATATGTATTTTCTATCCATTTTTACTATTTTTTCATAATAAAATTTCTCAAAAATTTAATTTTACAGTATGCTGCATCGTAAAAATTACCAAAACTTTACAATAGTGAAAATTTACATTTTTGAAATTTATAAGGCCTTACATTCCGCCCCCTTTATAAAAGCTTTTGTCCTAAAAACTTAAATAAATAGATGAGGATACTTATACCGCATCATATCCTCGAGTTCCCATGTAGCCTTGTCCTCCAAGTGACGACTCCATTGCACTTTAACTAGGGGAATGACTTTGTTTAACTGCTTCTCTCTTCTGTCTAGGATATGGACTGGCTGCTTGATATATTGCAGATTCTCACTCAATTGTACCTCTTCTGGTGCCAAAATATGAGAAGTATCTAGTTCATATCTCCATAGTGATGACATATGAAACACATTGTGGATGCCGCTTAATGAAGGTGATAATGCAATACAATAAGCCACCTTACCAATCTGTTCCAATATCTCATATGGCCTTGAATATCTAGGTCTTAGCTTGCCCATGGTGCCAAATCTCACCACACCTCTCATAGGTGACACTTTAAAAAAGACCCGATCTCCCACTTGAAACTCTAGTTCCCGCCGACGTGTATTTGCATAACTCTTCTGGCAAGACTGGGCAACGCGGATCTTCTCCTTGATCTTAGCTACTTTTTCAACTGTATCTGCAATCATCTGTGGCCCTACAATAGCAGTCTCCCCCACTTTTGACCAGTATATGGGTGATCAACACTTATGCCAATACAATGCCTCAAAAAGAGCCATGCCAATGCTAGAGTGATAACTATTATTATAAGCGAACTCCACTAAAGTAAGATACTGGCTCCAAGCTTTGTCCAATTCGAGGATGCAAGCTCTCAACATGTCCTCTATCTACTGGTTCACCCTCTCAGTTTGCCCATCAGTCTGGGGGTGATATGTACCACTGAAATCTAGACATGTACCCATAGCCTTATATAGAGTTGTCCAGAACTTAGATGTAAACACTGATCCACGATCAGAAATGATGACCTTGGGCACACCATGTAGTCTCATTATTTCCTTCTAATAAATTCATGCATATTTCTCTGTAGTGTAGCTAGTGCAAACTGGAATAAAGTGGGATACCTTAGTTAACCTGTCCACTATAACCTAGATACTGTCATAACTGACTGTAGCCTTGGTAAGACCTATAATAAGATCCATAGTGATATTTATCCACTTCCACTCAGGGATCTCAATTGACTGTAATAACCGACCAGGCCTCTAGTGTTCTGCCTTCACCCTCTGGCATGTTAGACACCTTGCCACATATTGAGCCACATCATTTTTTGTGCCATGCCACAAATACTGTGACCTCAAGTTATGATACATTTTGGTATTGTCTAGGTGGATGGTATTAGGTGAATAGTATACCTCCTCTAGCACTTTATGTATCACGGTAGAACCTCTAGGCAATACAAGTCAGTTTTGGTATCTTAGGATGCCATCAACACCATGATATCATTAGGTAGTCCACTGCCCTGAGCTTTCTCTCTAAGTTTTTGAAATTCATTATCTGTAGTCTCCATCTAGAAAGTTCGAATCTCATCCAATCAGGTGGGCTAAATAGATAACTGACATAATTGTGCCACTAGCCCTCTCATTCTCACATACAACTCCATCTGCCTTATATCTTCAACTAGCCGATTCCTTTTTGTGAGCAGACATGCCATGCTACTGCTCGATTTTTTGCTCAGTGCATCTGCTACAATGTTTACCTTGCTTGGATGATAATAGATATTCAAATCATAATCTTCTAGCAGCTCAAGCCATCACCTCTGTCTCATATTTAGTTCTCTTTAGGTAAAAATGTATTCCAAGCTCTTATGATCTATGTGTATGTCACATTTTTCATCATAGAGGTAATGTCTCCATATCTTCAATGAAAATATCACTGCTGCTAACTCTAGATGATAGCTGGGATGATTGCGCTTATGAGGCTTCAACTGACGTTATGCATAAGCAATAACATTTCTATCTTGCATCAATACAAACCCTAATCCATGCTCGAATGCATCACTATATACTACAAAACCACCCTGTCCCATAGGAACCTTAAGAACCGGAGCCTTAACTAGCCTCCTCTTTAATTCCTAGAATGCTGCTTCACACTGCTTCCATTTGAACTAAACACCCTTACGGGTCAAATGTGTAAGGGGCATGACAATAGTGGAGAATCTCTCAACAAACCAATGGTAGTAACCTGCTAATCGAAGAAAACTACAAACTTCTATCACCGTAGTCGGTCGGGGCCAGTTCATTATAACTTCTATCTTATGTGGGTCCATAGAAATACCATCTCCTGATATGGTATGTCCTAAAAATGCTACGCTGTTCATCCAAAAGTCGCATTTCTTCAACTTGCCATACAACTTTTCTTCTCTCAAATGCTGCAATGCTAGTCTCAAGTGAGTTTCATGCTCCTCTTTGCTTTTGGAATAAATTAGGATATTGTCGATAAATACGATCACTTCTAAATATAGCCTAAACAACCTGTTCATGAGATCCATGAAGACTGTTAGAGGATTGGTCAACTCGAATGGCATTACTAGAAACTCGTAGTGCCCATACCGATTTCTGAACACAATCTTTGGCATATTTGTTGTATTGATTCTCATCTAATGATAACTTGACTAAAGATCAATCTTCAAAAATATAGTATCCCCTTTCAATTGATCAAGAAGATCATCTATACAAGGCAATAGATACTTATTCTTTATGGTCATCTTGTTGAGCTCTCTGTAGTCGATACATAGGCATAGACTACCCTCCTTTTTCACCAATAGGATGGGAGCACCCTAATGTGACACACTAGGGTGGATGAATCTCTTATCCATTAACTCTTGCAACTGCACCTTCAATTCTGCCAATTCTACTAGCGCCATTCTATACGGTGCTCTAGATATAGGCTCTGCCCTAGGCTGGAGGTTAATGCCAAACTTGACTTCCTGTTTAGGAGGTAATCTAGATAGCTCTCCTAGAAACACAAAAGAAAAGTCTCTCACAACTGGGATATCCTCTATTGATCTGTGCTTATAGTGCACATCTACTATGGAAATCAAATAAGCTTCATGCCCCTTCTGCACTAAATTGAGAGCTCTCATAGCAGAAATCAGCTTGGGAGCTTCTCTTGTAGATGAACTTCGAAAAGTGATATCTATCTCATTAGAAGTCTTCAAGATCACCTAGTTGGTCTTGCAATCTATCTTGGCTTCATGCTTAGCTAGCCAATCCATCTCCAATATAATATCTAATCCTTCCATGTTTAATACTATTAAATTAGCATAAAAACATCTGATTTTAATTACCAAGGGAATGTCATAACATTTTTCTAAGGCCGTGCTAACTGCCTTCAGCTGTGTGGAGACCTCTACCAATTGAAGCATGGGATATGTACACAAGCTAGTTCTATGAACAAATGCAACTGACACAAAAGATTGGAAAGCACCCAGATCAAATAAGCATATGCCATGTAGTTATAGATGAGGAGATTACCTATAACCACATGATCTATTGCCTCTGCCTCTTGCAGTGTGGTAGCCTATACAATTGTCATAGTCTAGGGCCTCTGCTCTGCAAACTGCCACCCTGGCGGTACATACATCCCATGACCTCGGCCTCTCATCTATGGGCTACCACGCACAGGCTAGGGAGGTGCCGTAGAAGCAACACTCTCACTCTTCCCCTAAAGAGTGGGAAAATGTAGTCTAATGTGGCATGACTCACCATATTGATAGTAAACAATTGGTCTCCTATACTCTAATCTCCATGGCTGGTTGGATGTCTGGCTCTACTCTCTAGATTGAGTAGGTGTTCTCCTAGTAGGCTTCCTTCCCTCTCTCTTCAATGTTGGGCACTATGGCCTTAGATTTCCAAGTTGGCCACAATTGTGATAAGTTCTCTCTGAGGTGATACCACTATTTAGCTCAGTATAGGGCTTCTTCTTCTACCCCTAGTCACCTATTCGGGTGCTCCGCCTTTCTTGAAATTTCTGGCACTCTTCCTCTCTCTCAGCTATTCAAGCCTGCTCTAAAATGTCCTTATATCTGATGAGCATGAAGATGGCCACATTTTGCTTAATGCTCCATTGTAGACTCTCCTGGAATTTTTGAACTGCCCCTACAAAGTCCACTTGAGCCCATGGTACAAATTGGGCCAAGGAGCAGAACTGTTCATATTTTGCTACCGACCTCCTTCCCTCCACTAGTGTCATAAATTCTATCATCCATTTCATCCTCTCACTAGCTGGTACATAACAATGAAAGAGTCTTTCTTTGAACTCCTCCCATGTCAAACCAGCTCCCGTGGTTGGTAGAGTCATCTTCTCTGTCTTCCACCAGTGTTCAGCCTTGCCCTCCAACTGGTAGGTGGCATACAACACCTTATATTCCTGAGGTCACTGCATGCATGTGAAAACCTTCTCTATACTGGAGATCCAATCGTCAACTTTTCTATAATCATTCTAACCTCTGAATATCAGAGACTTTATGTTGTGGAAGGCCTTCATGTTCAATCCTAGGCCTGGTTGAGCCTGCGAAGTCTGAGCTACCTCCATTGTCGATCTCGGTGTATAGGTCGGCCTCCCTGCAAGTCCAGCAATATGAACCTACTCTTCTAGTTACCTCCTTTATTACTGTATAAAATCCTGCAATATCTTGGTGAGTCTAGCTACCATAGCCATCACATTAGCAAATTCTGGCCTGGCTCCCGATGTTGATGGAACAACCCTCACCGGCTTCCTTGCTGTCTCTTGCTGCTGCCTCACATCAGACTCCAAGATCACCTCTTCTTCTACCTCATTAGAGGCTAGTCTCGACCCTCTACCTCTAACAGACTTGCTCTCATCTCTTCGATCCTCTCTAATTACAACTCCCAAGGATTGAGCTTGAGTGGTTCGCCTTGGTGTGTCCTCCTCCACCATAGGCACCTTGCCATTGTCCACTTGCCTTTTTGGTGTCATTTTTACACAATATCAAAATTTCAGGTCATTTATTTATATAACATAGAATTTCTAAGTCACAAATTTACATAGTCATACTTGCTCAAATTTGATTGCTTAAAATGAAAGGTACATGTTCACTTGCTAAACTAACTCTCCCTCTTGTTTTTAAAATTCGCCAATATAGCCTAAGCATGTCATTATTCATTGATTTGATAGCCATAATTTACACCTATACCCCTCTAAGTGAACCATCTCTGATACCACTTATAATGTTCCTCCTCCCTGGACCGTCACTAGTGGTAAATTCAGAGGAAATTCAGCCAGAGTCTCCCCTGATTTACCACAGTTATCCTGTATAAAACATGCTAAACAATAGTAATTACATAACAAATACCCTTCAATATGCAAATACCCAAAGACCAAGATCGGGGTATACTGTACCCTAGCTATCAAATCATATACATCTACATTATAAAATGACATGCTATACAACTAAATAATAATACATGTCTAATATACATCCAAAATCCATCCAATAATATACATTATCATACATTACGAAAAGGAGTAAAGCCTCTAATGATGTCACGACCTAGCCCTGTCATGAGACCCAACACCATCTTAGGCTCCGTCCTCTGGCTTGTCTGCTAGAAATTTAAATAAAAGTGTGAGTTTGGGCAAAACTCAGTAAGCAGGTAAGCGAAGAAACATGATTGCAAATAATGTAATAAACAATAACAAATAGAGCAGTAAACAATGGTGCAAACAGGCAAAATGCAGGATGTCATAGTCAATCAATGGCCAGGTTCATTAAGATTTTAATACTAATATTTCATTAATTATTTCATACACATACTCATAATGATATCGTATACATAGTTACTAGTAAATACTGACTCGAATACCCATACATCATACTGCCCTTTCTATCTGTCAATCCATATTACACTGCCACCTCTTATGCCAGCACACTGCTCCACCATTATCCATACACTCTACAACCATCCATACACTTCTCAACCATCCACACACTCCTCCCATGGAGACACAAAATCAAAACACTACCCTTTCACTCTTCAACGCGTCAGGTCCATCCCGGCTGGCTAGAAGCTTGCCAGGCCCACACAGCCACATTGTTGTATCCAGTGGCACCTTGCCCTCATTGCCTCACAAGAGTACTAGTTCTCCATAAACATGCCTAAATAAGCTACTGAGGCAAATTATAGCAATCAAACCATCTAGGCCACTAGCAAGGCCCGACCTTGTCGGCTACCCATACAACCGCCCACAGGCCAACCAAGCCACTCCTCGCCATATGATTGATACAAGTTTACCCCATGGCCATCATAAAATATATATATGAGCCACACAGGGCTCCACCCCAACTAGGCGCCAAAACCAGAATTTATCGGCACTCTTAGGGGCGTAAAATACATATACATAAATTTTAAAATAAAATTATTATTCCATAGTTTATAAATCTCCTCTTAACATATTTTTTTTTAGATTCCCAATATTATTAAAAATATTTTATCCAAAGTTTAGTTTAAAATAATATAAATTGAGTAATTAAAAAATAAAATTGAAATTATAGATAAATATTTTAGATAAAATTATATATTTTTTGCCACTCCAAATATTTTCATTAATTCAACCTAATATAATATGATTTGTATAAAAATTTAAGCTTAAAATAATTCAAAATGAGAAGATGAAGAATAAAACAAAAATTCGAAAGGGTGGGACGCTATTAGCATCTCATTTTCAAAGTATTTAATGTTTAGATTTTCTTGAGGGGTCATACGGTGGAATTTGTTCATTAAATTTGGTATTCTAGTATTTAGAAATATCTATTTTAATTGTATATTTTTTTTTCATAAAAGAACATCACTAAAGTTTTGTTTAATCAACTTCAAGAGGGTACTTGGTAAGGTTTTCTGTTAGTGCACTGTTCATACAATTTGACATTTTCCATCTAATTTTTTAGATTTTATATATTACAATTAATTCATCCTAATACAATACATTCATCATGATTACATGGGGTGTATAATGCATGCTTAAAATGATATGACTCATGTGCAAATATGTTCAGAAAATAATCACCCAATTTGCAATCAATTCAATGCTCAAAATTGAACTTAGGAAAAACACCTGCGTACCTTATGATACTAACTGATTTGAATTTCCCTTATGCTCCCATAAACACCCTTTAATGGTGAATTAATTCTCCCACAAAATAGAGCCTATTCAATGCAAATTTTGTATTAAATTGCATTCCAAAATACAAAGAATGCATCACCTAACTGCCTATTTAATTTACCTTAGATGCATTAACTATTTAAGCTCAATTGCTATCATATTATGATGGTAATTAAATCATGTTTAACCCTTTAGAAATTAGCCTAATTACCTTACACACATTCTAAAATTTTTAGCCCCTAATCAACGTGGACAGTAAGGTACAATCATCCTTAAACTACCATTTCTATATCTTGTTTTCATGCTGTTTATTGCAGACCCATAGCTAAAATAAATCAATTATTAATCTGAGATTAGACACCTTAACTATAGTCCCATTTTATTCTCATTAAAATTCCAGCAACCCCATTGAATTAGGGTTTGCATTTTCATCAATTTTCTACATGGTTTTACATGGAATTTGTCCCTAAACATCTTTAAAATGCAAATTAAATTAAGACTTACCTTAATATACAAGTTTTTGTGGTGGTTCCCACTAATCAACAATAAGGAATTGAGATTTGGTGGCTGCCATCTCTTTATTCCACAAGATATTTGAAGCTAGGGGCCACTAATAACTTGAATCATCACTTGCTAGTGATCACTTGAAGCAAAATCTATCAAAATAGAAAATTGGGATGATGAGGGAAAGAACTCATGTTGAAGAGATCATAAACAGAGGCTTTCACATTTGGAGCGGATGGGGATGGGTATTACAATGGGATTTTATATTGTTTTTATGTTGGTAGTCCATGCTCTCACTTAATTCCATACACATGCACTCATCTTGGATTTTCAAAACCCCATCTACTTCTTATCTTTGGCACATGTAAGTCATTCATTTAATAACCATATGTCCAAATTAATTATCCATCCATTAAGTATAATCTTTGCATAATTTAATTACTTATTTCTCAATTAAATTTGATTTTAACCAAAATTTGTTGGAGATTACCGCCAACTTGATTTTTCAGCTTTCCACAAGCAATCGTTGATTTATTTTCTTCACCTATAAATAATTGATTAATGTATGTCCTCATCACCCTCACATTAATATGAATTTTTGATCCATTTTTACTATTTTTTTATAATAAAATTTCTCAAAAATTCAATTTAATAGTATGCCTCACCGAAAAAATAACCAAAAATTTATAATAGTGAAAATTTACATTTTTACAATTTTTGGGGGCTTACACTATCCACTTCCATTCAGGTATTTTAATAGGCTACAATAAGCCACTGGGCCTCTAGTGCTCTGCCTTTACTCTCTGACAAATCAAACACTTAGCCGCATACTTGGTCATATCACTTTTCATTCCAGTCCACCAATATTGGGCTTTCAAGTCATGATACATCTTGGTATTGTCAGGATGAATGGTGTAAGGTGAATAATATGCTTCCTCTACTATACGACAGCAGTTCCCTTAGGAAGCATTATCCTATTTTGATTTCTCAAAATACCATCTGTACCCAGCAAAAAATCAGGCAGTTCATTCCTCTGGGTTTTATCCTTTAATTTTTGAAATTCCGCCTCTATATTGTCTTCTTGGGCTGCCTTGATTTCATCTAGCAAGGTTGGCTGAATGCTTAACTAATAAATTTAGGCCGCTATTCCTTTCATCCCCACATGCAAGTCTAAGTATCTTAGTTTTTTAAATAATTCTTTCACCTAAGTGAGAATACATGCCATACTACTCCTAGATTTTCTACTCAGAGATCAGCCACTACATTAGCCATCCTGGGGTGATAATGAATATTCGAATCATAATCCTCCAATAATTCCAGCCACCATGTTTGCTACACATTTATTTCCTTCTAAGTAAAGATGTATTTTAAACTCTTATGATCTATATACACATCACATTTCTCCCCATAAAGATAATGTCTCAATATTTTCAAAGCAAAGACCACCGCAACTAATTCAAAATCATGGGTCCGATAATTATGCTCATGAGGCCTCAATTGTTAGGATGCATAAGCAATCACATTTCCATTCTGCATCAGCACAAAGCCCAATCCTTTTTTAGATGTATCGTTGTAGATCACAAATCTGCCCCTTCTAGATGGTACAGTAAGAATTGGTGCTTCTACTAATCGCCTTTTTAACCCCTAAAGGGCTTTCTCACATTGCTCATTCCATTCAAATGGAACCCCTTTTCGAGTTAAATAAGTCAAAGGCATAACAATCATGGAGAATCCTTTAGTGAATCTCCTATAATGCCCAACTAGCTCGAGAAAAGTCTTGACTTCCGTCACTATAGTTGGTCTAGGCTAATTTACCATGGCTTCCATCTTATGGGGGTCCATTGAGATACCATTGCTTGAGATCACATACCCCAAGAAAGCGACACAGTTCATCCAGAGATCACATTTCTTTAATTTAGCATACAGTTTCTCTTCTCTCAACCTTTGTAGTGTCATTCTCAAATGAGACTCATGCTCTTCTATACCTTTGAAATATATATCAAAATATCATCAATAAACACAATTACAAAGCAATCCAAATAGGGTTTAAACACCCTATTCATTAAGTCCAAGAAAACCACAGGAGCCTTTGTCAACTCAAATGACATTACTAAAAATTCATAATACCCATATTGAGCTCTAAAGGTAGTCTTATGTACATCTATTGGTTTAACTCTCATCTGATGCTATCTTGGCTGTAAATTAATATTTGAGAAAATTATAGCTCCCTATAATAGATCTAATAGATCATTGATACGGGGCAATGGATACTTCTTTTTGATAGTTACCTTATTCAATTCTCTATAATCAATGCACAATCATAGGCTCCCACCTTTTTTTATAAACTATACTGGCACACCCCATGGTGACATACTAGGACAGATAAATTTGTTATCCATCAGCTCTTGTAATTGTACTTTCAATTCTGCCAACTCCACCGGTGTCATTCTATACAAAGCTTTAGATATTGGTTCTGCTCCTGGTTGGAGATCAATACTAAACTCCACTTCCCATTCTGGGGGCAATTCGGACAATTCACCTTGGAATACATCTAGGAAGTCACATACTACAAGGATATCCTCTAATGATTGATGCTCAAAATGAGCATCTACAATGGATACTAAGTAAGCCTCACACCCTACTAAGCTGAGGGCTTCCATAGCTGATATAAGTTTAGGCACTTCACCTTTACGCAAACTCCTAACGATGATTTCCACCTCATTAAGAGCTTTCAAAATTACCTGTTAAGTTTTAATATCAATTTTAGCTTCATACCTGGCTAGCCAATCCATGCACAATATAATATCCAAACCGTCCATATTCAATACAATCAAATCAGCATAAAACTACCTATTCTCAATTACTATGGGAATGTCATAACATGCCTCAGAAGCTGTGCTAATTGCTTTCAATGGAGTAGACACTTCTATTACATGATGCATAGGAGATTTAAATAATCCCACTCTATCCATAAATACAATGGACACAAATGATTGAGATATAACCGGGTAAAATAATATAAATTCCATGCTAGACAAAAAGATTACCAATGACCACATGGTCCATAGCCTGAGCTTCCTAGGCATTGGTTGCCTGAATTATTGAAGTCATTTGAGGTCTCTGGTCTCCTTGCTGATATCTAGGGGCTATATTAGGTCCATGACCTCTGCCCCTTACCTAAAACCGCCTTGTGGTGGTGCTTGAGAGGCTACACTCTCACTCCTCCCCTATAAGGAAGGACAATCTTGTAGCAAGTGACTGGGTTCACCACACTAGAAGCGAGTGGCCTTTTCTGTCCTACTTCCCATGTTTGCTCAGATATTTGACTTGTTTCTCTCATTTATCTTGGGGTTGATCTGGACTGTCGTCCTCCCATCCTTCTAAAAAAAAGTGAGCACTAAAATCTCAAATGTCCTGAATGTTTACAATTATAGCAAACTGTAGCACCCCACCGGCCCTCACCACCCCCGACCAATGGTTGCTAAATATTTATACATGAATGTGCTAGCCGATGTATAATTTTTAAATAAAATTTTGGCAGCACCTCCCCCAAGATCGAGTAATGTGAAGGAAAAAGAATCATTTGTGCAGCATACCTGATAAGCATTTCAATATCATAGCATATGAGAACAACTAATCATTTATATTTTTCAATTAGAATTTATATACATCCCATCAGAATATAATTACATTTTAAGTTTTTCAAAATAAGATAACATGCTCCCTATTCATGAACAACCCGAGGATTATGTCCTCTACTTGTCCTTGCTTGAGTACCAACTCCTTGTTGGGCTCTCTCACTTGTCCTATTATCTAAAAAAACACTTTCAATAAAACAGTGTGAGTCCGAGCAAACTTAGTAAGAAGGAAAATATTCAAAAATAATAATTTAAAACAAATTTCATATGCATATCATGCCCCATGGATCTGCCTCACCACTCCATCATCCATATACCACAATCCAAATCATGTGCGCCAGCATAGCGTAATTCCCATCGCTACCTAATTTCCATATTTTATGCACAAGTCATGATAAACGGAGTAACACTCCACACCATATAACCTCACAACCAAACAATACGACTAGTGCCTCCATCTATGCCCTTGTCATAATTCCACATCACGTATATAAAACCATACACCTCTAGCAATTAGGTCATTTCCGTCACCCAATTATCCATCAAAACTAAAATTTCCACATCTTCTCATTCTCATGCCATGTTTTTATCAAAAAGAATACTCATAGAACCAACACATGTATTTCACATACCATTTCTCAGATATTTATAAAAATAGTCAAGTAAGAGCATGAAAAAAATTTTAAATGAGCAAATAAACATGTAAAATTCTCAAAAGCACATAATAACCAATTATCATGGCCCATCACATATAATAAATACAAGTTATGAAATTCATAAGTTACCAAATCACATTAAAATAGTCCTACTCACCTGAAATAGGAAAATTGTCAACTCCCCTTCTTCCTTCTACTTGCAACTTGCAACTTTTTAAGAA
Source organism: Pouteria campechiana (assembly GCA_036873735.1). Classification (NCBI taxonomy): domain Eukaryota; kingdom Viridiplantae; phylum Streptophyta; class Magnoliopsida; order Ericales; family Sapotaceae; genus Pouteria; species Pouteria campechiana. Next base: position 24,437 of record JAYJMB010047982.1, read on the forward strand.
TCCACTGTCAAGCCTAAGATAAATAATCATGAATTTATTAATTTATTTAAACATTTTCTTCTATTTTACCAAAATACACCAAAACCCTAACCCCAATTTGGGTGAAATTGTGGATTTCTCACATTTTGAAACTTCCAAGTCAATCCAACTAGGCTAAACTGACTTATCACATCTAATTATAAAATTAAAAGCATTTAATTCATATTTTAAACAATTCATATCCATTTATATCAAAATTCTCAATTATCCACTTTTTCCTAACATCCCAAAAAAGCTATTCTTGCTTGATTAACCTTAATAGCATAATAGGAATGACTAATCTCACTTACCTCTAGCTCTCTTGCACTTTAATTGTAGCTAAGAAAGAAAGTTCTCTTGGGTTTTCCGTCACCAGCAAGAATAGAGAAGAAAAAAAACGATGAAGAAAAACAGCCCGAATAGAATATAAAACGAAAAAGTCGCTGGTCACTATTTATACAATTTTACTGTTTATGTAGAGCAGCCTTCAGAAAAAAAATCATATCTTATGCTAGAAAGATCAGAATTAAATGATTCAATTTTTCCAAATTATGGCATAAATTAGGGAAAAAATTAGTTATAATTAATGCTCCACCATCCGGGTTACTGTTCACATTGATAACTTGGAGCAACTTTACAAAAAAAATTCATATCTTGTGATATACAACTCCGATTGGGGTGATTTAAATTTTTATGGATAGATAATTTCAAGAAAAAGAATATTTATGTTAAAAATTTCTCCAAATTTAGTTTTTAAATAAGCCAAAATTCACTCCAACTACCTGCCACATCATCACTATTTCCTGCGTATATGACTTTGGTGCAATTTTAGTAAAATGGTCATATCTTGAGCTATAAGGCTCCGATTTTAGTGATTCAAAATCCCATGAATGAACAATTTTGATCTATACAACTTTTATCTTAACCATATATCTAAATTCTGATCATAAATAGTATAAAATGGATAATCTTTAGGCTATTATGTTGCTGCCAACATAGTACAATTCCATAAAAATTCATAACATTAACTATAGAACTCTGATTTTGGTGATTCAAATGAATAGATAATTACTGGATCTATAAATCTTGTGTTAGGAGATTTTCTAAGTTATATTTATTTTTTTAAACTCCAAAAGGTTTAGTCAACTTAACTAATTTTGGACAACTTAACTTTTGCTTTACGACAACTCCTTTAATGTGCTTACTATTACTGCTAAGTGTCCCATTGACATTATAATATTAAATCATGATTTAATATTAAACTTTATCATTTGTCAAATGCTTCTAAAGTGTAATTAGTCTTACCACTCAATATTCATCATTTACACTTTAATTCACACTTAATTAAATTAAACTTTGTAAACTTACCAAACTTCACTCATTACTGTACCTTAATATATTAATACAGTCTTATACCAAAATTCAAGGGCTTACAAAAACCTTCTCAGAAGGTGTACTGCTCCCCTGCTCAATTCGAGACTTCTTTCTGCGACCTAGATCACTGTCTTTGGCGTGCTTTCTTTCTTGTAGTTTAGTCTATTCTTCCTCCTCCCTTTCCACTATACGAGCATGCTCCAAAATATCTTCATATTTGGTTAATATCAATAAAGCCACATCCGTTTGGAGTGTCAATCTTAACCCCTTTTGGAATTCTTGGGCTATTTCTAAAGAATCTATTTGTGCCCATAGCACAAACCATGCCAATGATGTAAACTGTTCATCATATTTCTCCATAGTTCTTTTGCCTTGTATCAAGTGTCTGCATTACACTATATATGATTTTGATGATAAGAAAACTTACATTAAGATTCCTATATGCTTAAATCTCTAACGATTATATATATGGTTATGAATCAATAATAATTAAATAACAAAAAGACTTAACCAAGAATGATAAATTAAACAAACATATAAATTTCATTTTATAGTGTGCACACAATAAACATAAATTAACTTTCACTACATAAACTTACTAAATAAATATTATGCATAATAATTACTTAAGCTTTCATATTATGCATTCAATGAAAATGTATATTATCCTTGCTTTACAAAAAGCTACAATCACATGAGGATAAAATACATTATGATATTATATATTTGTAAGGCCTTAAAAATTTCAAAAATGCAAATTTTTGCTCTTGTAAAATTTTGATAATTTTTGCGGGGTCGACAGGTTGTATAATTAAAATTTTGAGAAAATTATTATGAAAAAGTTATAAAATTAAGTAGGTTATTAATATAAATATGAGGATGAGGTTTTGGGTATGTTAAAGTGTATTAAATAAATCATTTAAATGAAAAAAATGAATTTAAATCAGTGAAATGCCAAACGTGTAAATACTAAAAAAGATAGATTTATTTTATAAGAAAAATTATAAAAATGGATGGAATATCCATATTAATGTGAGTATGATGAGGACACATGTTAATTAATGATTAACAAGTGAAGAAAAAAAAACTACATGTGGAAGCTGGAATACTGAGTTGTCAGTAAGTTTTTGGAAAATTTTGGTTAAATTCAATTAAATTGAGGAAAATAAATAAAAATTATGAAAATAATGTATATTATGAATGAAAATTTTATTTGGATACATGATTCACCAAATGGATAGCTTACATGTATTAAAGATGGTGTTTAAATGAGATTTTAGAAAGTCAAGTGTGGTGCACGAGTATCATTTTTAATGGAGTGTAGACTATCATAACCAAAACATTATAAAAATCACTTTTGCAATCCCTATCCCATCTTCCCAATGTGAGAGAGAGCTTGTTCATGCCCCTTTCAATATGAGCTCCTCTCCCTATCCTCCGATCTTCAATTTTAGCTTTGTTTAGTGAAAGAAATTGCTAGCAAAGGGTAGCAAATGTGATTAGTGGGCCATGGCATCCAAATTTTCTTGTATTAGAAGGGTGGCAACTAACTAAATCTAAAATTTTGTTGCTGATCAGTAGGACCCACCAAGAAAATTCAAGGATTAAGATATGGATTTGATCCCATTAAGTTGTTAATGATGTTATGGAAGAAGTACATGCAAATCATGTTGAATTTTTTATAAAAAATTAAACCCTAAACCACTAGGGTTGCTAGAATTTTTAAGTGGGGATTAGGGGATGGAATTAAGGTATCTAAGGCATAATTAAGACTTGATTAAATTTAGTTAGGGAGGAAGGATTAGTGGCATTAAAATAGGTTATTGAAAAATGAAAAATGATCTTGTATATAGCTGTTGTCCATGGGATTTAGGGGCTAGAAAACATAGAAATTAAGCAAGATAATTAAGCGAAGTGATAGGGGGGTAATCATGACTTAATTACCCTCCTAGCTAATGGACCCAAATAGTTAGCGCATTGAATGCAAATCAAGTGGACAGCTAGCTTATGCATTAAGTGTGTTAATTAATGGAATTTAATACAACTTTTCCATTAATTAGGCTGTGATTTTGGAGAATGATTAAGGTCTCATCAAAGGGTGTATCTTAAAGTTCAAGGGCATTGTAAATCAACTAAATTAACAAGGTAAGTAGGTGTTTTATGTGAGTTCAGCTTGGACAGTTAGCTTTTGTAATTTTGGGTACTTTTATTTAATAATTTTGGACATGTTGTATATTAATTTAAATATTCTTTTCATACCTCATGTAACCATGATTAATTTCATTAATTAGTATATGTGTTTTGCATTGAGAAATTAGTGAAAATAGATGGAAAGTTTTATTAAACACGTGAACAGGACATTGAAATTAAGGCTTATCAAGTACCCCTTTTGACTTTGATTAAAACAAAATTAAATAATGTGATTTTGCAACAATAAAAATACATGATTGTTTTATATATGTTGGAATAGAAATAAGAAAATTTTTGTGGAAAAAAGTAAACATTAATAGGTCCAAAAAATTCAGGGAAGTAAATACCCAAAAATTCGCTCGCAGGCCATTTTACCAATTTTTGTTGATTTTCATATTTTATTTTGCGTTCCATAAAATGAAGTCATTTTGACCTTAAAGTTTTATAAAAATCATATTATGTTATTTTTCATCTACAAAAAAATTTGTAGATGGAAATGAGCAGTGAAATGTTGTATATAATTTTTATTTTATATTTTTGTATTTTATTTATAATTTGCTCAATTTAAATTATTTGTATCTGATATTTTGGTCGTACAATTTTCATACTATAAAGAAGTTGTAAAAAAATTTTTAATTAAAATTAGATTGATAAATTATAAAATAAAGAATTATATTTTAGGATTTTTGTATATATGTTTTAACCCTGAGAGTGCCAGTATTTTTGGTTTTAAGTGCTTGGTTTGCATGAAGCCCTATGTGGCTCATATATTTATTTTATGATGGCCATGGGGCTGACATGTACCCACCATGTGGCGAGGAGTGGCCTGGTTAGGCAAGAGCTGGTTTTCTAGGTAGCCAGCATGGCCGAGGCACTGCTATCAGCTTGGATAGTCTATGTTCTTTGATTTGACCTGAATAACTGATGTAGGCGCGTTTAACTAGTACTCTTGTGAGACTTGTGAGGGCGGGGTGCCACTATATATAACATTATGGCTGTGGGCCTAGCAGGCTTCTAGTCGGGATGGACCCGATGCATTGTAGAGTAAAAGGGTACTGTTTTGGATTTGGTGTGCCTCCCAGGGTGCAGTAGGTGGATGATGGTAGTGCAAAAATGAAATTATGTAAAATGTAATGGGAGCATTAGTTTGAAAATTTTGATTATTATGCTTCATTATATTAATAAAAAATTATTTTATGTATATGTATATGTAAATAAGATATGGGATTCATGTGATATGTGTAGGATTTTCTGGCATGGGGGCGACAAGTCAAGTTTGAAGAGATGTGGATTATGAAGTGGATTATTCTATAGTAAGTAGGCTGTGCATGTTTGCCTGTGTTATTAAGTGGGGATAGTGATTATCTTCTAAGTGATTTGATAATGTGCTTATATATGAATATATGGATTGATAGTTATGTATGTGACTTAGTTGGGATTGTAAATATCCCATTTCTTATTGCATGAAATGTGAATATGCATAAGAATTAGGATTAGTAAAAATCCTTAAATGCTATGATGTGTGCATGTCTTTGATTTTTATATAATACAACATTGTAATATTTTATGTTAATATATAGTTTCAAAGGTGATAGAAGATATTCCCTGCTTATAATTGCTATTATTATTCTAGTGTATGGATGTCTGAATTAAGGGATCATAGTTATCCCATGAATGTAAATTATAATATATACATATATGCTATGTATATATGTGATTTGGGATAAGCGATTATCCTAGAATGTATAAATTTACTTTAAAATGTGCAATTAATGTTATATTATTCATGCTGTGATATGTTGAGATGTTGTATTGAGTTTGAAAATGTATCTATTTGGATTAGTGTGGGATACCTTATGGATCCCTATTTACTTGGATGGATGAGATTTTGTTGATTTTAGTTGAATTATTAATTGCCACGCAATCTACTTATGGAGTCTGTTTAGACTCACCCTTGTTTTATTTATTTTTTAGTTGATAGGTCAAGTCTAGAAGCAAGATTGGTAAGAAAGTATAATAGTTGAATTTGTATTTTTTTTGTATAGTAATTGGGAAATTCCCATCTTATGTATATTGTAATTGTAATTAATTTATGTCTCATGATGTATAATTATAATTTAT